>JBCNJP010013847.1:0-11781 GCA_039602395.1 Deinandra increscens subsp. villosa
AAAAAGCGATGTTCATGGTCGTCCCTCTCAAACTCCTCCTAAACTCAGATGTAGCAACCTCCTCCTGTGTATAAAAACCTAAAGCTACGGCAAACTGAGGTACACTCATCTCAAACAATCTTGAAAATGCGTGAGCATCGGATCGTCTACTCGATCTAGCTATTCGAACATCTAAACGTAATTAACCGATTTTTTTATTGATCACAATGAACAATTACAATCAGTATAACACTCAGAATACACATACAGAGAACACTTTCAGAAACACACACTTAGCCGAAATCTTACACCCTCAGAACTCCCTATTTACAAAGACCACACAACTATATATACCCAGCTGGCCGATACCTATTCGAACCCCAGGTTCGGCCAGTCCGAACTCCAGACTCGGACCAGGTTCGGCCAAGCATACTTTGACTTGATCTTGTACATTGCTTGATACTTCACACGACGCACATATCAGGTATTAACAAACTCCCCCTCGTCGTGTGCAGAATCTCTTCAACATCATCAACTTTGTATCTTCAATCAAGCTCCCCCTTAAGTGTAGAATCCGTTTGTTTAATGAAATGAATCTACAAACAAACTCCTCCTCAACTCGATCATAGCTTGATCTTGAATACTTGACAAAGCCTAGTGTATCTCTGGTCTTTTATCAACAGCTTCGGAAGACTTGAAGTCGTGATATCTTGCACATAGCAACCTGCTCAAACATTTAAATAATCTTGGCGCAAAACGTCTCTTTGAGACTCCAACGCACTGAACTACACTTCAATTTCAATTTTTGGTATGAGAAAGATCACTATATGGGATCATATTGGTCATAACGCACCGAACTACACTTCAATTTCAATTACTCGAAGCACACAAGTCATGTTGATCGCCGGTATAATTTGTCCATCTTAAACTCAGACAGAATCATACTCATAACATCTGGATATGTTAAGATATTGATTAGATTTTCTTTGACCAGTGTATCCCACACTATCAGACATAATCAGACATTTTCAGTTTTTTCCTTCTTTTTCCTTTTGTGTAACAGCACTTGTGATTTTTCACAACGGATAATATATACATAATATCGTCAACTGTGTTCCATGCAAAAAGAAATAAGAACGTTAAATCGTCTACCTTAAGGTCGATCTTTCGATACGCAGATAAGGTCTCGGATTTAACAAATTAAGAAAAATAAAACCAGTTGAAGTTGTATAACCCAACAACAATCAGGTCGGTACTCCCGTACACGTAGAGAAAGTCCGATGAGTTATACGAAACACCAAAGAAAATAAAGCAGAATGTCAAACGAACAACGATCAGGTCGATCTTTCGATACGCAGAGAAAGTCTGATCGTTTGACAAAATAAAGAAAATCAAACAAGTTTAGATCTTTGCAAAAAGAACACATGTATACACAGTGACTTCTCAGTATGAATTTCACACTTATTTTTCTTTTTGTGTCATGAAATATGCATCAAGATGTTATCCACATGGTCAAGCATTAATATTTAGTGTATATCACATCTGAATACTTTCTGATTTGTTGAGCCTACCTAGCATATCACACAATGATCTTATGGCTCTTTCATCTACTCTATCCATGAGTCAAATACGTATGTCAATGTACTATCATATCCCAATGATCAATTTCTCAAAATTTTATATATTGTGCATGTATTCACTTTCCTTCATTATATATATGGCATGTACTCACCTTCTCCCCATAACATGCATTTTCTCAAATACTCCCCCTTAGTTACAATTCTCCCCCTTAAAATGAAAACTCTATTTTTGGGTTTTTGAGAAAAAATTGTAAGCAAAGAAAAGTTATCAATCAACACGGATAGTTTGCAGATTTAGAATTCAGAAAATTTGCAGGTTAAAAAGAGTTATCATGAAATTTAAATTATGCATAATACTTCTTCATCAACAACTTTGCAATCATCAATAGGTCTTCTAGAAGTACCTGCACACTGGTCAAACGAATTAGTTCAAAAATGACCCGAAGCGGATCGCTTCTGGTCGACCAGTGTCCTTGTTTTGCTTAGAAACCACCTTAGGTTTCCATTGTTGTTGTGTTGGTAAGACAGTTTGAGATGAACTTATCACAGGTGACTGTGATGATGAACCTACACTTTGAACCTTTGAAAATATTAGAACAAAACGTTTTTGTTTATGAAAGAATGTAGGTTCAACTTCATCAAAAACTCTGCCTTGTTCATCAAAGAACTTTGTGTTGGCAGGTTTACCAAAAACAGATTTCTTGTGAAATCATTGGGTGGAATCAGCAGGTAGTGGACAATCTTTTGCCATATGCCCTGTTCGGCGGCAAATATAACAGATTCTTTTCGTTTTGTCCCATCTTTGATGTACCTACGAAGAACACACATGAATACTTCGAACATGATCAGAATGAGAATCATATACCTAATGCCTGTGATCATGTACCCACTTGGATGTAGGGCTCCGAGATTGAGAACTTTCAGAAGAAATTTTAGCTTTCACAAATACTTCAGCAATATTCCGAGCATCAACACAATGAAGTGGAAATTCTTTCTCAGAAAATAATTGATACGAACCCTTGAGTTTGTAGAACCGCTCGGGTTGAACTTTGTCAGCTTGAAAAACTTCCTTCTTCACTTGTTTCATCCTTAATTTCTTTAAATCGTGAGATGATGATACTGGAACCTTCTCGGTTTTATCCTTCATCCCTTGAAAACCCAATCCCACATGCTTTCCAGAAATTTTCTTCTCAGGTGTAAAATGTCCATTCTTTGCTAAACGAGAAAATTCAGCTTTCACTTCAGTCACATTCTTCTGATCATAAAAGATCTTTTCATCAAATCCAGATTGTGACTTAAGCGTGTCACGTGAAGTAGCCGAATTCTCATTATCAGCAGAAGATGAACCAGATACAAATTTTGGAGCAGAAGAAACTTGAGATTTCTTTTCCTTCTTTTTCTTATTCTTCCTATTCTTCTTTTTCGTCACAACTTTTTCATCCTCAACAGTAGATGATGAAACCTTTGAATAATCAAATTCGTCAACTTGTTCCTTCACTTCTTTGAAAGCTTCTTTGATATGAGCAGGGGGTGATGCAGTCTTATCAAACATTTTCTCAAAATTTGCATCTTTAGCTAAGAAGCTTGTGAAGACTTGTGAATTTGAAACATTATTGAGTAATCGTTTAGCATCAAGAACTTATATTTTTAGATCAGAAATTTTCTGTTGAGCCTCAGCAAATTCCTTTTCTTTAGCAATCAATCGCTTCGCAACTTTGTGAGTTTCAAATTTTTGCAGGCGAAGATTATCAAGACCTTCATATAATTCCTTCTTCAATTTATCTTCATTGCGCTTTTGAATCTCCAAATTCGCTGCTTGAACTTTATTTACACGAACCAACTCCCGCTTCTCATCCAACAACTTTTCCATATCAACTTGATATGCTTCAATCTTAGCAGCAGATTCTTCAGCATTCTTTGTAAGCAAATCAAGTTTGACTTTTGATTTATCAAACAAATTCGTGAAATCAGAAGCAGTATCCTCCGATTCATCCTTCCATTTCTTGACTTCTCTCACCAACTTATCCCTTTCTTCACAGATCTTAGCTTTCGCAGCGTCAACATCCCTTCTATCTTGTTTAGAAATTTCTAAAACTTCATTCGGCAGTTTGATCTCTTTAAGCAGACATTCATTCTTCATACCCAATTCCTTCTCATTTTCCTTAGAAACTCCCAACTCCGAACTAATCATTTTGAAATCAGCAGTAACTCTTTTGACTTCTTTAATCAAAAATTCTTTTTCTTTCATCAAGGCTTCAATTTTAGACTCAAATTTCTCATTCTCAGCAGCATCATATGAACTCGAATCAGAATAATAATCATCTTGGTCATGTGTGACAATTAATGCTGATGTATCATATCCAAAATGTTGACCCCAATCATAAACACCATCATGTTGAGCTGTCAAAGTTGTTGTCTTGCTTATGTTACTAGTAGATGGTTGAGTAAAACCAGGCTTGGGTGATTGAGTAAAACTAGGCTTGCTTGCATGTGCCTGTTGAAAATCTTTGGTAAAATGTCCAAGCTATGAACATTTATAACATTTTAACTTAGACTTATCAAAACCCAATTTATCACCAGAAAGATTTCTTCCATGTTTCTTGAAGAACCTTTTCGATCTTTGGCATAACATAGCATATTGCCAAGATATATCCAATTCAGTTAGTTGATCATCATCAAGTGCATCAAGTTCATCGCTGGTTAACTTTGCATCAGCAACATTCTTAATAATCAAACCAAAAGAAGATGAACTTAATGCAGAAATCATTTTAGCACAATCATCTGTTGATTCAGCAGAAAAAGCATTCTAACTTGAAAATTTTGGAATTGTAAAGCTATCTCGTGAAGACTTGTTATCAGAATTATCAGAAATTCCAGTCAAGAAAGTTGTACTTAGGGCAGAACTCAGATTTGACTTAGATTTAGCATTCATGCTTGTCGTATTCTCACCATGATACAATTCAGGATTTTGCAGAGTTGCAGTTGACTTCTTTTAGTTTAGCATTTCAATTTCCCGAGCATGAAGTTTTCCAGTAAGCTCGTGAAACGTCATTGTAGAATAATCTTTGTCATGGGTGAGCAGCAAAACATAATTCTCCCACTTTTCAGGTAAAGCTTCCATAATCTTTTCTTTCAAATCAGCATCAGATTTCTCAATACCAACTATCTTTAATTCACTAATCAGATGTGAAAATCGTGAAACGAGGGCAGTAATATTCTCATTTTCATAATTTTGAAAATTATCAAATTTTTTATTCAACACTTTCTTCTGACTCTTCTTGTAAACATTATTACCCTCACATCTTGCTGAGAGAGCATCCCACAATTGCTTTGATTTCTTACTAGTACAAAATTGATGTAACAATTTGGTAGGTAAAGCCATGGTAAGATAACCATAAACTTTCTTTTCAAGCTCATAACTTTTTCTTTTAGCAACATCAAAATCTTGAAGTTCCTTATAATCTCCTTCTTCTGTTGGTCGTTCATACAACTTTCAAATCGGAATCCATAAATCAATATTATTTGTGCTGATGTACGCAGAAAATCGTTTCTTCCAATTTTGATAATTTTCTAGCTTCAACAATTTGGGAACTTCTGACTTGTTCCAATTTCATTATCAAAATTCAACATGGTTTGCATCGCACTTTGCATTGTAGCAAACGCATGAAATTCCGACATTGTTGAAAATTTAGATTCTGCCGACCGAACTTGCTCCGAACCTATCACTGACCTCCGAACTCCGTCCGAACCTAAATCCAACGTCTGAACTTCGTCCGAACTTGCTCCAAAACAAAATTAACTGTCCGAACTCCGATCTAACTCTGAACCTTGAAAACACACCAATCCTCGACCAAGACAACTCTGAACACGGACCGAACGTCGATCGAACTCGAAGTTCAGGGCGGTTACACCGAGCCTGAACAGTGAACTCCGAACCTCGACTTCTTTTTTAAAAAATGCGCGAAAATGGACTGATTTTGACGAAACTTGTTATTGTGGCTCAGAAAAACCGATATAAACGGGTTTAGAAGCAGATTTGACACAAAACACTCGATAGAATTGATGAAAAACACAAATATAAACTCTTCAAAAATCCGAAAATAGCAACCACAGATCAGTAGAGTGAACCAGAAAGCTCTGATACCACTTGAAAATGCGTGAGCATCGGATCGTCTACTCGATCTAGCTATTCGAACATCAAAACATAATTAACCGATTGTTTTATTGATCACAATGAACAATTACAATCAGTATAACACTCAGAATACAGACACAGAGAACACTTTCAGAAACACACACTTAGCCGAAATCTTACACCCTCAGAACTCCCTATTTACAAAGACCAAACAACCTATTTATACCCAGCTGGCCGATCCCTGTCCGAACCCCAGGTTCGGCCAGTCCGAACTCCAGATTCGGACCAGGTTCAGCCAAGCATACTTTGACTTGATCTTGTACATTGCTTGATACTTCACAAGACGCACATATCATATATCAACAAATCTCCTACCCAGAGCAAACGAAACAGTAATCGGAGAGTCAAACTCCTTCAGATCGTACTTCCACGTCGAATGAAACTCCACAGTCAACTCCCAATACTGGGGTTCATCACAAGCTAAGACTCTCCTCCATCTCTCATCTAACATCTCCTCTAACCTGGCCCTCACTCCCATCCTATCCAGAAGATCCCAATCGAATGTCCTATGCTTATGCAGATCGTATCCAGAAGATCTGGTGTTTTTGTTGCGTACGAATGTCTTTCGGGTCGGGTAATGCATCTAAAGGTGTTAGCTTTATGGATTTCATCTAGAGAATAGTTTAGGAGACGTCCCGAACTAGAACACTGGTTAATTATTAGTATCTTGATTGCTATATTCTGCCTTGGTTAGAACTTAAAAGGGGACAACCTTGTCGACTAGTTGATCAAGTTTTTGGTGCCGTTGCCGGGGATCGAACCCGGGTCACCCGCGTGACAGGCGGGAAAAACTTGATGTGTAAAAATCGATATATAAAAATAAATTACTGATTAATTGAAGAAAATTAGTTTTTGATTTGAGAAACTAATTAACTAAATAAATTAACTAAAATTAATCAGAACTAAAATTAACGAATTACCTAAACTCACTAGAAATAGAAACTGCTAAAAATGGAAATTACTAAAAATGGAAAGCAAACCAAAGACTCAAAACCTAGAGACGAAAAATGATGCGAAATACCAACTAGACCTAGAATCCTAGTTAATTCTAACGACTTCCCTTGACTATGACAATTCCGATTAAATCAGGATCTAAAGATACAACCTATAAGAAACCTACGAGCCCCCGAAATCCTCTCCGGATGTAACTAATAAGAATCCTAACGGTTGGAAAACGCTCACTGATTTGTTAGTTCACCTTTTGAGTACATCCTAACCGATAATTCTACCGCTCAGTTAATTGGCTCACCTTTTGGGTATTTCCTAATTCAATTACCCTAACCACCCGCGAAACTAATCTAAGGCACCTTAAGGCAATAGGAGCTACCTCTAACCACTATGAAGGTCACAACTAGCAAATTAACTAACTAATCTAGGGGACTTCCTTTTGAGACAATCATGATCTAGACAATTAACCAACCCAACTAGTTGACAAGGTTATCCCCTTTTAAGTTCTAACCAAGGCAGAATATAGCAATCAAGATAGTAATTATTAACCAATGTTCTAGTTCGGGACGTCTCCTAAACTATTCTCTAGATGAAAACCATAAAGCTAACACCTTTAGATGCATTACCCGACCCGAAAGACATTCGTAGGCAACACAAACACCAATCAATAACCAAAACCCTAATCACAATACGCATAAGTAACAATCACAGCAGGTTAGAGGAATTTCAATAGATTATCAATACATCAATTACTTCTCGCAATCAAGGAAAAGTCGAAAACATTAACTAATTATCAATTGGTCTAGATGGTACAAGAAAATTACCCAATCACAATCAACATGTCTGAGTTTATAATAAGAACAGTAATTCAATCAGTAGCATGATCTGGTCTTTTAAAACGGAAGTTAAATCGAAGTAATAAGAACCCAGGGAAGCGAATGGGAGTCGAATGCTTCAATCCTATGGCTCCAATGGCTTCAATCTCGATTTTCTGCTCCAAAGTCGTCTCCTAGCTCTCTGAGTTACGGCCAGATCCAAGTTCTTCGACTGGAAACCCCGCATTGTATTTATAATTGAAAAATTAGGGTTTCCGGAATTTTTTCCTCCACGCGTATCGCTTGGAGGACCCTTGACCAGCAGGCGATACGCCTGAGGGCGCTACGTGACAGAAGAGTTGGGTCAACAATTAAAACACCGCCTTTGACTTTTCAGGCACGCACGTATCGCCTGGAACTCCCCATTCAGTAGGCGATACGCCTACTGATCATATTTCAGCATTTTTGTCCCTTTTGTTCTTCGATTCTTCTCCAATGCTCGTTTTCTCCAAGATCTGCTCCAAAACTGCAAAATAAACGTAAAACACAACCTAGGACTCTAATACTCATAAACAACTAAAAACCTACGTAAATTGACTCAAAAGACTCACAAAACGACACGAAAACATAAAGGAAAACCTATGTGTTTTGCAACACATCAACATCCGACCAAGATACATGAGAAAAATGGAAAGAAACTAATTGTACTTATTTTCAAGAAGAAGCCCAAAGTTATGAAGAAGATTCCATTGATGAAAATGGAATTGGATTTCATCAAAAAACTTGAAGTGGTGGTACTACAATGATAGTGTTGGAGAATGATAATAAGGTTGTGAAGGTGTTTGACCTGATGTGGCCGATCAACTTATCCAAGGCTGACATAGATGAGCTGTACCATAATCATATTTTGTTTCATCCTGATTATATGGAACAGGATTTGCAATTTCAGAGGGTGATCCGGATATGCTTTGCCTTCAACATATATGCCGGGCATAATCATCAGAAGACATGGTTTGGGATGGAGGATGGAGCTCAAGAATGATAAAGAACTGACCAAAATTTGCCAAGGGGGAGTTTGTTGATACATGTAGATGGCAAGATGCTGGATCAGACAAAGACTTAGAAGAAATCAAGAAATTAAGAAGAAACCCTAGTAGCCGAACCGCATCCGAACCAGGGGAAAACTGGTAGCCGAACTGCTAGTTCGGACAAGTCCCAGTTCGGATGATCGGGTATTTATATATAGTTTGATAGACTAGAAATTTTGTAACATTTTGCTTAAGTGTGTGTTATCAAAGGTGTATTGCTCTGAGTCTTTGTACCTCTGTTCTTGAGTGAAATGAAAGATTGAGTTTATTTACCTTGCGTTTGATTGTTTTGTTTACATGAATGACATGAGTTGATCACGATCCACCACCGTACGCTCTTTCACAACTGCTTCTTCTGAAGTGCACGAGTGTGGTTTCTCAGTTGGGCACGCTTCTTCTCAAGTGAGTCCTTTTCTAAATCAACGATGGAGATCATGTTGACACTGGCATTAGGGTTTACTTCGATGTTGCCAGGCAATTCACCCTTATTCCTTTCGGAAAAAATATTGACTATTTGTCCTAAGTATCTCTCCATATTTTGGATACTAGCCTGCTGATTTTTTAATTTCAGTATCGTGTTTACTGTCAGCATTCATTGGACTTTAGACTAACTTTTCCAATTTAGATGGCTCACCTTGGTTATAGTGAGGTGGTCGATAAGATTGATTGGAATTATTGAAATTGGAATTAGATTTTCGCCAGGAGCTACTGGATTGGTTCTTGTTATTTGAGTTGAATGGTTGACAATTAGATTGGTCAAACGAGCGATCATAAAAATTTTGAGTAGATTAAACTTGCTCAGTTAACTTAGCTATACAAACAGGACACTTACCAAGGCATGAGCACTACCACAAGCATCACAACCATTGGATTTAGTGGTTAGACGACTCACGTGGCTCGTGAGAGCTTCGATCTTTGCATTTAATGTAGTGACATCATCTATGGCATGAATGCCATGCTGCTTAGAGTTAGAGATTTGGCGACCTCTCGAGGGTTGCCAGTCATAACTTGTGGCTGCAAGACTCTCTATTAATGTGATGGCATCAGCCGGTTGTAAAAATACGGGTGGGAGTGCTCAACCCATTGTAAAAATACTGCACTTAGAGCCACGCGACCATTTTGTGATTTGGATATTAGCGTAGTAACCCCTTATATCTTTCCCAGGCTTCATGTAGACCTTCCCCCTCGTCTTGGGAAAATGTGGTAATGTTATTGCGAAGATGAGTGGTTTTAGAGAGAGGGAAGTACACATTTGAATGTGTCACACATTTCGAGAAAGGTGTCAAGGTGCGCGTGTGGACACTCCTCCGCTAATCTGTGGAATTGCAATGTGTTCTGAAACATCTCGATGACTCCAAGCTTGATATCAAACTTCCCTTGAATGGTGGGTCTTGTGATGCTCGATTGCCCTCCTTCTAGTGTAGGATTTGCGTAATCTGGATCTTCGAAAGTATTAGTCATAAATTAAAATAGTTTAGTTAATGGGTTAACTTTGTAATTCTTATATTTCATTTGTACCTTTGTGTAAGTTCCCATTCTATTTATTCAGGATGTATCCTCACATTGAGGATCATCAAATCATTCCCTAATTTGCTTTATGGTATCATACGCTTGGGTTTCTCCTCTTTAATTGCCTTCCCCTCGTTTCCCCTTCTTTCTCCATCGTCTGCCCTTCCCTCTTCTCTCCGATCATGGCGTCCTCCTCCACCGACTCCTCCTTATCCATGTCTGCCCTTCTCCACTCACTGAAAATACCGCTATCCTCCTCCAAGTTCCTGCTTTGGAAGAATCAGATCCTGCCGCTGCTGTTGGAAAAGGGCCTCGTCGGCCATGTTGACGGAACTACGCCAGCCCCGCCGGAAAATACCACTACTGATGGTGTCTCCACTATTAACCCTGAGTTCACTATTTGGAAGGATGCCAATCGGCATGCGATCATCATCATCAATTCATCTCTCTCTGAAGAGGCTGTGTCGGTGACGGTGGGTCTCACCACTGCGTGTGATATTTGGCGTGCTCTTGAGGCCGAATACTGGAATGCCTCCGTCGAGAGGGTTCACAATCTCACAGATCAGTTGAGAACTCTTGTCAAAGGAACTGATTATGTTACTGAATTTGGTCGTAAATTCAAAGCGTTATCCGATCAACTCTCGGCCATTGGTCACCTGGTTTCTGAGACCAATAAACTCTACCGGTTCACCGCTGGTCTCGGTGCGCCTTACATCAGTTTCACCGCCATCGTCAGGGCTACTCGCCCAGCCCCATCGTTTCAAGATCTGGTTGCACAGGCCGTTAGTCACGAAGTTCTCTTCGTGGTATTCAGGGACAAGTCAATCCCCCTGCTGCCTTTGTTGCTAACTCGTATCGTTCCTCTCATCGTGGAGGTCACGGGCGTGGTTAGAATCGGGGTTATCGCAATTATAGAGGAGGCAGAAACAATCGTGGTGGACGTCAGTTTAATGGTCCGAGCAACAACACCTGAAACTCGTCTACAAATTCTGATGCATGCCAACTTTGTGGCCTGCATGGTCACGGTGCGAATAAGCACATCTTGTTCACAGTGAAATTCCTCCTAATAATGCTAGTTGGTACGTCGACTCCGGCGCTACCGACCACATGACCCACTCCACCGGTAATTTATGTGATTTTGTTGCCTATAAAGGCAATGCTAATGTTATGTTTGGAGATGGCAGGTCTTTGCCCATATCCCATAAAGGACAGAAAATTCTTGATCATAATATTCGTCTAAATAATGTTCTAGTGGTTCCTCACATCACCAAGAACCTACTTTCAGTAAATAAATTAACTTTGGACAATAATGTTGATGTGCTATTTTCTCAATCAAATTTCTATGTTCAGGACCGGGGAACGAAGCAAGTTCTAGCTCAAGGACGATGTGAGAATGGACTCTACGTGTTGAATCAAGACCACCAAGCTTTTTGTGCTATCTCTAAGTCTAAGAATAAAGCATCATATGAAATGTGGCATAGCCGGCTAGGTCATGTGTCAAATGATGTTATCAAGTTATTAAATAAAACGGGACTAGTGCAAGTCACTTCTATTTTGCCCAAACCAATTGTTTGTTCACCATGTCAAATGGCTAAAGCTCATAAGCTTCCTTTCGACTCCAATAAAAAACGGGCACTTTTTCCCCTTGATTTGGTCCATTGTGACCT
>JBCNJP010013848.1:0-11781 GCA_039602395.1 Deinandra increscens subsp. villosa
CTCGTGTCAATCTTCGAATTTACATTTCCATCTTTATTTACATCAAACACTCTACCTCACATACAAAGTTTGATCAACTAATTGCTTAGGCAGTTTTTGACCAAAACAGATTGTACTAATTGTCTAATCTGTTTCGCTTACAGAATCAGATGATCAAACTGAGGGAAGAGAATCCTAACCCGGCATTGATGAGTGACAAGGTTATTCTTGAAAAAATCCTTGGAAGAAGCTCTGTTCGTTTAAATGGGTGGGGACGTGATCCTCTTACTAGTCAAAGAAAGGGGAGTATTACCAAGAAATCAAAGGAAAACCGCCCATCTTATGACGAACTGGTGGATGAAGTTCAAGTGCTGAAAGGTGTCGTTGCAACTATGAGCCAAGTACTGATTGATAATAATATGTTGCCCCCCCCCCCCCCTAGCACACCAACTGGAACTTCTAAAGACAATGCTTCCGAATTCGATGAAGAAACAGAGTTTGACGATGAAGGTGAAGACCCTAATAATCCGGATGAAAATTAACTTGTTGACTGATGAATGTTTCTTTAACTTTTTATGATACAATGATACAATGTTGGTTTGTTTATTAAGTACTTGGTTTTTTTTTATGGAATTTAGACAATTGGTGATGGAATTTCAAAATCAGTTTCTACATTTTCCATGGTTTAGCTACATTTAATAATATGTTTTACCTACATTTTTATATATGTTTTACCTACATTTATATATATGTTTTACCTACATTTAATAATATGTTTTACCTACATTTAATAATATGTTTCACCTACATTTATCATTTGTGGGTATATCCTACTATATACCTACACATGATATGTGTAGGTGAAATTGTAGATCCCATGACAGCCGCCACGTCAGCTGCCACGTCACCATGAGAAAACTACACATGTTATGTGTAGATAAAATCGTATATGCCATGTCAGCATCCATGTCAGCTGCCACGTCATTATCATATACCTACACATGTATATGTGTAGCTAAATCACACTGCCATGTCAGCATCCTAGTCAGCTACCACGTCATTATCATATACCTACACATTTATATGTGTAGCTAAAACACACTGCCATGTCGGCATCCTAGTATGCTACCGTGTCAATATTATATACCTACACATATATATGTAGGTAAAAACACTACCACGTCAGCCCCTATCACGCGCCCACGCGCTTGTTATTTGAAGAAAATGTAATGCTATTACCCACATATATATTGAAGATTAACTACACATATATGTGTGGGTAAAGAGTACCCTTTACCTACATATAACCAATGTGTGGGTATAGACCTTTATCTTCATGGCTCCGGCCACACATGTTGACACTTAATTTATGTGTCGGTAAAAACAACTACCCACGAAATGTACACATATGCCCACACTTATAAAGTGTGGGTGAAGACCCTAATTTCTTGTAGTGTTTAGGTATTTTCGGTAAAATTAGGTGTGTCTAGGTCTAGGTTTAGGTCTAGGTTTTGATAGTATTTTTAGAGTCGTTCCGAACACATCAAGTTTTTGGCGCCGTTGCCGGGGACACTTGGCAATAGCAAGACTAACTTAGGTCGTTATTAGGAAATTTTGAATCTTTTTAGGTTTTTCGTGTCTAGAGTCTTTAGGATTTCCTTTCTCGAGTCTAGAATTTTCTTAGTTTTATTGTCTTTGCGTCTAGAGTTTTAGATTAGTTTTTGGAGTCTAATTATTTTCTTCTTTATTTTGTTTTGTATTTTGTTTTATTTTGTCTTTTGCCATGGCCACAATTGATCTACAGAGCTTCATCGTTAACCTCCAACAACTCTTGGATGATATGGCTACATGGAGTAGATATGATCCTAGGTTACCTCGAGGCATCGAGGTTGCACATGAATCTCTTAAGATGATAAAACGACTTCAGGAGGAAAACACACCAACTTGCATGAGTTGCGGTGGACCACACCACTACAATGATATTTGTCTGGTTCGTGTTGAAATGTGTAGAGAAATTTGTCAAAGGATCTTACGAGAGCGAGAGGAAAGAAAAAGGCGTACGGGGGAGTCATCAAGGACTGTATTTGAGGAAATCCGATACCAGGAGATGTTAATGGACACTGAAGTCCCACCTCCGGTTAATCAGGGTTTCTAGTGGATTTGTGATGATGATGAGTGTGATCTGAACCAATGGACAAATAATAGTTCAACAGACGCCACAGAGATTATTGAAAAGGAAGATTCAATAGTGGAGGAGAATGATCCGGAAGATGAATTATTAGAGGATGAGGCGGAGGAGCTTCCCAGGAATGATGACGTAGATGATGAGGATACATACTCTTCGGATCCAATTTGGGATTGGTCGAAGGAAGAGGACAATATTGTGTGGGATGAAGAGTGTGAGGAGGAGATCGCAGCGAGTGCAACAACAAATGAGGTAGATGAGGACGTAGATGAGGAAGTGCTTCTTAAGGGTGATTCAGATGATTTATTTGAAGCGCAAATGGTGGAAATGTTTGGTGAGGAGTGGACGACGATGTCACCAGGGGTGTTAGATGAGGATCGGTTTGACTCGGAGGGTGATTTGCAAAAGCTTGAAGAGATATTATACGGAGAGCCGACCGTTAAGGGTGAACACGTCCCACTTGAGGAAGAACTTCGTGAGGTTAGCGAGGCTCAAGCACCGAGGCACGTACCGTACTCAATCTCCATTCGGGACGTGTTGAGGTGTGAGAAATCAACAGAGGATCCTAAGGATGTCCCACTTGGTAATGTGTTGAGTGTTAATGATGATTTTGTGTTTAGTCCAAGTGTGGGGACGATAGAGGAAGTAGGTTGTAAGAATGACCCGAGGTTGAGCTTTATTGTAGTTATTAAGTTAATTCCGGGTAGGTTTAAACACTGGTGGGTCGACTGGTTTATAGGTATGTTTTTAGGAGGTTGGTTGTTTGGGGCCCTAGAAATTCTAGCTGATTTGATGTTTGGGGTCATGATTATGAAGAATGTTAAAGAGAAGCCTCCAGATTGTAGTTTGGAAGGTTGTGTTTCAGTTTTGTGCTAATTGATAAGTGCCCGGGGTGTATATTATTGTAGTCGTGTTTTTTAATTTTCTGCATTTTTAGTTTTTGTGCCTTTTGCGTCTTTTCGTTTTTGTGTTTTTGGTGTTTGCAGGTAATTCCGGAGATTTGGAAATTGGCAAATGTGGATTGTGCAGGTCCTAGGTGCAGATTGCTGTAAAAATTCGACTATGAGACCTGGAGGGACAAGGAAAAAGAGATAGACAATTTTTGGGGTCAAATTCCAAAAATTCTCTGGAAATCACGTTCCAAGCGTATCGCCTGTAGGTTGGTAGGTTATAGGCGATACGCGTGGAAGTCTCATGCGGGCCGGTTGTGTGCAGTCCCAGGCGTATCGCCTGGGAGATGCATGGTTGTAGGCGATACGCCTGGAGAAGGTATTTCAGAAAAAATTTTAAATTTTCGATTTATTTTATTTCTGTTTACCGGAGTGCGATGGATCGTTGTGGTTGCTGTGCTGAGTATCTGGAGTTTCAGGTGAACACGTTTCAACTTATCTTGTTTTATTTTTAGTTTTATTTATTTTCTTTTTCGTGTTTTTATTTCTGCTGTGTTTTATTCCATTCCACATTGAGGGCAATGTGTGATTCAAGTGTGGGGATGGGAGACTTGCGTCTTGAGTCTTTTATTTTTGGTGTGTTATTGAGTCATAAAATTTTGAAAAATCGAAAAAAAAAATTGAAAATTTGTCAAAAATGTCCAAGATTCTGCCTGCAATTAAATGGAAAATGATAGGTAAAACTGAGAATTGATTTTCTAATTTTATGCTTAAATGTTAAATTAATAAATAATTTGGTAAAGTGATAAGTATGGTGAGAATGGAAAGCATTACTAAACTATGATGTGTCGGTAGGCCCAGCTAACCTAGGAGTAGCTTAAATAGCCTGTGTGTTTATTGTTGTATAAATATGCTAATCAGTCTGCTAGTGGGTTCCCATTTTAGGAGTGATAGGAATACTGAACCTGATGATTAGGAAGGAAGAGACCGCTTTAGGCTAGATACTCTTATGTCCTTAGAATTTCAAATGAGCATGTAGTTAATAATCTGGTTAATGAATTAGAGTGAAGGGGCAAAACACTCATGTACGAACTAAGGATAGTATCCCGTGGTAAGTACCTCTGATGATGTTTCGGATCTCGCGGGCAAAATACTCACGTATGATTTTGGGGGTAAGACCTTGTGAAAAAATGCCTCTGGTGATGTCCGTTGGTAATTTTAGGTAAAAGTAACCATTTATAAAAAAAATGAAAAAATGAAAAAAGAAGAAAAAGAGGAGAAGAAAAGAAATTTTAGTTAGAGAATAAATGCTCAAGAAGTTGCATTTCAATAATTAGTTATTCTTTGGACATCTTAGTATCTGGTTTAAGGGGGTTGGAGAAAATATAAAAATGTAAATCATTATTACCCTTTGCTTTGACTGAATATGATTCGGTAGTAGGTTGCACTTGACCTTTCTTTAGTGGGATCCATAGGTAGACTGAACTTATATCTGGTAATCTTATAAACACATGGGGGCGAAACAAAAGGTGGGTGGTTGGGTTTAATCGGATCGAAATATCGACAATTGTAGTTAGGGTGTTATTACGTTTTGGAATGTGGAATTGTATGGTGGTTGTTGAATTTTGAATTGTTAAATGTTTGAAGTCAATTTCCTGGTTGTGATTCCATTGCAGTATTTTTCGAGGACGAAAAAAGAGTCAGTGTGGGGATGTTTGATGTGTTGCAAACACATCTCATTTCCGGAGTCTTTTATATAGTTATTTAAGTTAATTTGAGTCGGTTTTCATTTGTTTTAATTGTTTTTAGTAAAGTTTGAGTCTTTGGGTCTTGTTTATGGTTTTTATGTGTTTTGTAGGTTGTTGGTTCATTTCCCGAGGCCACGATTGAAGAGGAACGGATCGAGGGGGGCTCAAAAGAATAAAACAATAAAGTGTTGCTGACTGGCCACCGCCTAGCGCATCGCTAGGAGTGTGCATACCCCCAAGCGATACGCTTGGGGGTGGTCAGCCCGAAGTCGGTCGCTTTCTTCTCCTCGACTATTTTGTCGTGTAGTGAAGCTTCTGGCGTATCGCCTAGCCTGTTAGAGCCTCCAAGCGATACGCTTGGAGGTGGTATTTCCGGAAAACCCTAATTCTTGATTATAAATACGATCTTAAGGGTTAAGTTCATAGAGATTCGACTGATTGCCGTCCAGAGGGGTTCTTAGAGGCGATTTTGAGGACGAGGAACAGTAAGGAAATTGACTTGAAGGCTAGAGATCAAGCATTCGGTTCCTAATCGCGTGTCCGGTTTCTATCTTCTCTTTGATTTCTTTTGTACTTAACTTTAGACCATGTTTTCCTTTCAATTCTCTGTATTTGTTGCTGATCTTGACTGGATTATGGTCATAGGCTAAGCACTTAGTGCCGCCTAGGCCGATCGATGACTATTTTGTGTTTTTGATTATTTTCGGTTTAGGACAATCATATGTGTGGGTTGTGACTCTCTTTAAATCCCATTGGTTTTCTGTAATTGATGCATAATGTGTACTTAGTCTAGGGTTTCGATTGATAATCAATACTTGCGTGATCTGCGGATGTCTTCCGGTTTGGGTTGGGTAATTGGTTTGTGTGACTTTGTGTTTGCAAATTGATATGGTTAGTTGATTCTTATTAGCCATAGGATTGATTATTAATTGTTTCCTTGGATTGTGTGTTCTGCTCTCTAAATAAGCTCAAAAGGATGACAGTTGTCGGGTAGTCGGGTTGGTTAATCACTTAGGATAACATTGTCTCAAAAGGAAATGCCCTAGGTTATTAGTTAATCTGCTATTTCGTGTTGGTTATAGAAAATCAGTGGTAGCTCCGGTTATTCTAGGTGTACCTTAGGTATATCCGAGGGTGGCTAGGGTAATTGAAGCGGGAAGGACTCAAAAGGTGAACCCTTGTTCGAGCGTTAGAGTAGTCAAAGTTAGGAAGGACTCAAAAGGTGAACTAACTAATCAGTGTGGTTATTCCAACCAAATAGGTATCTTATCAGTAACATCCGGTAAGTGGTCTGGGGGCTCGTAAGGTTTCTAGAGGTTGTGTCAAAAGATCCTGGTTCCATCATTAGTTGCCATATCCGAGAGTAGTCATTAGCATGAAATAGGAGTCTAGGTCTAGGTGGTACTGTCTCTCTAATCTAGTTTCCTCCTAGGTTTCTTTGTTTTCGGTTATTAGTTGATAGTCAGTTAGTTAGTTAATTTATATAATCCTTAAGATCCAAAACCCAAATCAAACTCATTATTTCCATTTCTTAGGTCTAGGTTAGTTTTGTCTATAGAGTGTCTCTAGGGTTCGATATCCGGTCTTGCCTTAGCTATTCTACTATCCGATAGGTACACTTGCCTTAGGGTTCGGTTTAGTTTAGGTATTTTCGGTAAAATTAGGTGTGTCTAGGTCTAGGTTTAGGTCTAGGTTTTGATAGTATTTTTAGAGTCGTTCCGAACACATCATGAAACATCAACAAACTGATTTTATAACTCAAATGGATGATGTTGTTAAGCAACTTAAAATTTCAAAGAAAGAAAATGTGGAATATGTGCTTGACATTCAAACCCTAAAAGATCAGCTGAGAGAAGCCATATGCAATGCTGATAAATTTCAAATTGCAAGTGAAAAAGCTCAAAAATTATGGCATGAGCACACACATGGGAAGGGAAGGGTATCTTTTAAAACTGTTGAAAACCCTGACTCTTACACCTGTCTTGTAACCTTACCCAACAAAGAAACAAATGTTTCCTTGACAGCTGACCCAAAGGAGAATGATCCTGTAATTGAGGACCTATCCAATGAAATTGAGTGTGTTAAAAAGAATGATGACATACAGTTTGAAAATCACATTGGTTTTTCCGATGTCAAAAAAGCATCAACCAGCATGTCTGCTAAGGTTGAAGATTTGAAAATCTCAAAACCAACCTCAAATGTCACTGAGTCAATGAGTTTAGATCATGAAGGATCTCATTCTTCGGGTTCTACTACTCAAAAGGTTGGAGCATCAAAACCTGTTTTCAAACAAGCATCACCAAAACACCAGGTCTCTCACAATTCTGTGAGGGAATGTATAATTTGTGGTGAGTTGGGACATGTGGCAATTCACTGTTCCTACAATCATTTTAAACAAATAATTAACAATGCTAACATTTCTTCTAAGAGAAACCAAAATCTGTTTAGTTCAAAGAATCCAAAGGATAGCAGGAACATGTCACCAAGAAGATCACAGGGTGATCAAAGGGTCTTTGGAAAAACTCAGAAGGTTTGGGTTGGAAATGAGAAGAATAACAGCTTCTCACATGTTAAAAGAAACAACTTTTCAAGAGAACAAAATTCCGCAGGAACTTCATTTCTTCCGGGAGAACTTTCCTCCGGAAGAAGTACAGTTCCTTCGGAACATTTAAACAACATCAGGTCTTCAAAACCTTCAAGGCAAAGACCTGAATTTCTATCCACTGAGTTTATAAATCAATCACACCCAAATTTCAAAGGTAATTCACGAGAAAAATCTGCTCCTCGTGAAAGAAAATAATTTTCTGAACAGTATGAAGTGCATGATCATCCTGCACAAGTGAGTTCCTACGGAACTCAGTACTCTCATACTGAAATTCCCACTGTTGCTTCTCAACCAAAGTTTGAAAATGCAAAACAAAGAAGCAACAGGAAGTACTGGGAAAAGAAGACTTTTATTAAGAAACATGGTTTTCCCAAATGGCAAAGTTATAACAGGAATGTAATTGAGAAAAAGGATGATTTTTCAGAGCATGATGACTTTATCACTGAAAACCAACTTATGTTAAGAAATTACTCATATAATGATGTCATGGGAAGACCCAAGACCACAAAGGCTTGGGTCCCATACTCTAACTAACCATGTTGTTTACCTGTGTAGGGGCCACCTAATAAATCTCAAGCAAATGTTTGGGTTGTAGATAGTGGGTGCTCCAGTCACATGACAGGTAAATAAAAATCATCTAGAAAATACAAAAAGACATGATGGAGGTCCCGTTGCATTTGGAAGCAATAAAGGGTACATTACAGCACTTGGTAATGTATCAAATGGAAGTTTTACTCTTGACAAGGTAAGTCTTGTCAATGTTCTAAATTTCAATCTATTGAGTGTATCACAAATTTGTGATAAGAACATGAATGATGAACTTAATAATTGAATATTATTAAGATAATAAGATGTTAAAATAAACATAGGAATGTTTATTATATTAAACCTTGCGTTAACGCCATACAATACGCGATTAGGTTTATATCAAAGGCATAGCGGAGGTTTTACCTTAATTAACTGCTTAAGAGTAAAAGCTGAGTTCTATGAACCCACTCTTTAAATGTTTTAATGTTTTCGGCGTGATATACATGCAATGATAGATATTCAATTGTTTACTTGAATAGTATTTGAGTTAAATGCTTTTACGTGTTTTTTTTTTGTTAACATACATACGTGGAATGTTTTAATGCCTATAACTGTTTTAAAGAGTTATTACCTATTATAAACTCTTTTCGGGAATGATATAACAAATGGGTAATATAGAAGTTAAACTTTTAAAGTAAAGTTTAAAAAGGAGGAAAATGAGTTTTGAAGAATTGAACTGTTTTCAGAAAGGTTATAATAAATGGTTATTATAAAGATAAATCTTCTTAAAGGTTTTGAGTAAAGAAAATGTTTTGAGTCCAAAATACAAAGGTTATTTAAATGGACATTTGAGGATGTTTTGAAGAGGTTTTAATCTAAGAAAAGATTGTCTAAGACGAGGGTAAGAGGGGGGTTGTACAATCCAAGCAGTGGAAATAAAGCCACTGGAGTAACGACGGTTGCTCAAGAGGCCGGGAGGCGACGGTCGACGGAAAAGGACTAAAGTATTATTTGCACAGAGGATGGGTCCCGGAGGCCCAAGGTATTTTAGTGTATTAAATGATTTTTAATACTCATGAGTTAAACTTTTTGGTATAATCCTGTGATGCTTTATACCTGTTAAATGTTTATAAAGAAGGGGTCATTAGGCTCAAACGTTTGAGGCATGCTAGAGTATTAAATGATTTTTAATACTGATGATTTAAATGTTTTGGTATAATCCTGTTATGTATTATACCTATTAAATGTTTATAAAGAAAAGGGCCGTTAGGCCTAAATGTTGAAGTAACCTTTCACGGTAAAGGTAAAAGTTTTACATACTTAGAACTCACCAGCGTAAGCTGACCTTTCCATAAATGTATGTATGTATGTATGTCAAGTTGTGGTGATGTTTAAAGTAGCAAGGGAAGGGCTCTAGCGAGGGTTGATTAGATGGCCAAGCTATCAGGACGAACTTAGTAGTAGTACTGGCATAGACATAGATAAGAACTAGCTGTTAGATTATGTTGTTATCTTTCTTACTATTGTACTTGGCTTATATATAAATGAAAAGTTTTTAATTTCCACTGCTTAGTTATCTCTGTTGTACCATGTGTTCATGAGTAAATCCGATACGTGACCCCTTCTGGAGCCAAGACTAGGAGTGGGCGTCACAAGTTGGTATCAGAGCCTTGGTTTAAGGGAGTTAGATACTAGCACAGTATCTAGACTTAAACTAGGACTCTTGGTAGACAAAGTAAGGTATGATAGGAAATGTAAATGCCAGTCAAGATAATTATGCCCATAGGAAAGAGGTTACATAAGGAGCATAGGCTGTAGGACTTAGGGTATGCAAGTGCGGGGAATACCCGATTGCAATTAGCTACTGCAATTTGGTAATTTACCCAAATGAACATATCATAGGTTCTAACTGTTATGTGGCCAAGTGCGGGGTAGGATAATTGACTGTAAGATACATGGTCAGTAACTTGTAAGAATGTCTAGATGGAGGCAGTTTTAAAGGATCAGTTTTAGAGTTACTGGTAAAGAGGAAAAAGGTATGGACACTAGGAATAACTGTGATGAGAGTAACTGGGTTTTGAAAGCATCATAATTATATAATTGTATAAGCGCGCGTACACTTATCTATTTATCATGAATTCAAAATTTGGAGACTTCACGTCACATGAGTTCTGAAATGTCCGGCTATTTTGATTATATGATTAGAAGATGAATAGAGATAATGATACTCATAGTCACGATAGGAATGCGAATAGGACGTCCGATGCCAATTCAAATGTTAGCAATAATGAAGGAACGAATACCTTCAGCGAAGGAGAGAAGATCGCCACGATGGTAGAAACATCAAGGGCTACGTTATTATCGATTGCTAACCAACTCCTAGAGGCTCTGAAAAGAAAGGTGCCCAATGAAGTCGCTGCAAGTGGAGCTTGTCCCGAAGAAACGTCTAGCAAAAATAGGTTCCCGACAGTTAGCAAACGGAAGCGGTCCGAGGTTGAAGAAAGTCTTGAAGACATTGAAGGCAGGTACCACAATAAGGCGAAGGAAGCTACTGAAGAAGGAAAGCCAATATGCCAGGTATACAAGAGACGTCATCATTGGAATTCCATGTGGAGATCAAACAGTTGTCACAATTGTGGCCAAGACGATCACATCTTCTGTATGTGCCCGGAGCTGAAGAGATGTTTTGAATGTGGGAGTTTAGGACACAACAGAACAGACTGTCCTAAAAGATTGAAAGCTCAGGAATCGTTAAAGATGAAAAGAGGCAAGCCTAAATGTCACGTATGTCATAAAAACCATTTTGAAATTTGTCAAGCAGGACTCTCTAGCTGTTATACGTGTGGAAAGGAGGGTCACTTCTATGCTAGCTGTCCAGAGCGAAAGAAGTGACATGATACGGAAAAACAGGACACCTGAAAGCAAATTGCCCTAAGTTGGCAAAGAATGTCGAACCCAAGGGAGCATTCGAAGCTCTGGAGAATGGAGTCAGGACTCCAAGTATTGTAGACACGGAACCTGAGATTACATCCAATGTAGTTTCAGGTAAGCTTACATCGATAATATGTCTACTTATGTAATATATTATGTAGATTATACGTATTTGCTTACGTTAGGACGAGGAGATCCCTTCTTAGACTAAAATGGCCTTAGGGAGAAATGTTATGATTACGTAAATTACCTGATAGGTTATTCCCAATAACGTTAGATAATTTTAGAACGTTGGGATAAGAATGAATTAACTTACGAAATGCTACGCACAAATCGTCTGTAACCGGAGGAAGGCTCGACTCCATATACAAGGATCGCGATGGCTCAGTAGTAGGGATTACTTATGTAATCAAGACATGGAGGTTTATGGGTCAAGAGGTAAGTCATACTTGACGTATGCCATTGACTCAGAGGCAAAATTAAGAAGCCAAAGAACGTACCGGTAAATCCAATGAGGAACTCGTCAGATCAAGAAATGGGGTCCCAAAATCAACTCGACGCCGAAAGCAACGTTAGGACTAACACCAGCAACAACGCCAGAAGCAACAATGCTAGAAGCAACAACGCCAGAAGAAAAGCACTGTACCAGTTATCTCCATTATAAGTAGGGAAATTTCTTTAGGATAAGTACCTCGCCTTAGGATGCTCCAGCATTTTCAGAAAGAACGACGGAAGCCAAGGATATGCGTAGACTGCAAGAAGATAAGAAGTTGTTGGTGAGAAGCAGATATCCTCTGCCAGGGATCAGCAAACCATTCAACCAGCTACAAAGACGATTCTCCAAGACCAATCTGAAGTTAGATTAGCACCAGCTAAATGATTAAAAGTGAGCCTATAAAGAGAATGGCTTTTCGG
>JBCNJP010013849.1:0-11777 GCA_039602395.1 Deinandra increscens subsp. villosa
CTTACACCAGACAATCTCTGCTTAGATTAAAACTTCTTTAAAATAACCCCAAGGGTCATTTCCTTTATCCTTAAAAACTCATTTTCCTCTTTTCAAACTCTTCTTTAAAAGTTTAACTTCTTTATTACCCGTTTATTATAACCTTCCCGAAAATAGTTTATAACAGGTAATAACAACTTAAAACAGTTATAGGCATTACAACATTTTCATGTATGTGTATAAACACAAAACAAGTAAAGGCATCTCAAATACTTTTCAAGTAAACAGTTGAATATATATTGTTGCATGTATATCAGCCCGAAAACATTAAAACATTTAAAACATTTAAAAGTGGGCTCATAGAACTCACCTTATTCTCTTAAGCAGTTAATTCAGAGAAAACCTCCGCAATGCTTTCCAATTAAACCTAATCGTGTATTGTACGGCGTTAACGCAAGGTTTAATATAATAAACATTTACTATGTTTATTTTAACTCTTTATTAACTTAATAATACTTAGTTATTAAGTTTATTCCTTTTAAAGGTCAAAATGACCAAAATGCCCTTTAGGCCATTATCCTTTTCTTTTGTTAATAATATGAAGACACGCATTCCTATAAGTAAACGCTCACTCCGGGGTCGCCCAGTGTTGGGATGCCATTGCCCAGATGGGATGGCGACACCCCCGCTATGCCAGAAACCCCAGTGTACAGGCGTCTACCCTTACGGTCCGCGCGAACTTCTAAATATCCGATTAACTTAGTATTTTAAATACTTTCTCATTTATCCAATTTAACTTTATATATACTTATTACATATAAAGATATGTTACCATGTCAAAAATCAAGTCTTCATACTTTCCGGATTGTTTTATATTAAGTAATCATATTCCAAAACCCTAATTTCCCGTTATCCTCATTTCTTTATCAAAACTTATTTTTATTCAAAACTGACTTAGGGTATTATCCGTTATAACATTTTATAACATGCTTTAAAATTTCAAAGCTTAGTTCATTACCGTTTACTCGGTTTTGACAGAACAGCGGCTAGAAAACCCTAATTTCGATATTTAACACTTTTAAATATATATATTAACATATTCTAATATGTTTTAAATATATATTAAACATAACCCTTAATCCGATAATTAATTTATCATTATCGTTAATCTTTATATTAAATATATATTTATATATATTTAATATTTACATATATATTCTTTTAATCAATTTTATTAAATAAAACTGATTAATAATCATATATATATTTATTTGTCTTAAATATATATTTATATTATTTATCCCGTTTTATTATGATTTAATATAAACTTTAACTTAAATATTTGTAATAATAACAAATATAACGTGTTTACCTCTTGACGGGTCGTGAAACGAGTCCGAATAACCGAATAATAAAGTTTGTCCGATTTGAACAAATAAATAGTCCTTCCTGACTAGTTCTTCGCCACGAGCATTTCCCCGTTGTTGGTTTGTCGTTTGGACCTCGTTACGTCACCGAAACGTCGCCCGAAAGTGTAAACGGGTTAACTCGTCGCCCCTTTTTCTAGCTCGAATTACGACTACCTACTACTACCGTTTTCAATCGTCAATCACCGTCACCAATCTCCACCATCCCGGCAGTCCACCGGCGTTGCCGCCACATCCCGTCGTCAACCGCTTGTCACCGAATATCACTCCGAACATTACCAAATAACAACCCCACATAAAATGACAACCCACCTTGGAACTATATATATATATCACAACAACTTCGTCGGAGATCACGGCAGGGGTCAGACGGGAGGGAGCAAGGTCTGGGGTTCGTCTTGGATCGAACCAGGGTCGCCGGAAAACGAGGGTGGAGGGGTGCGAGGTCAGGGGTTCAAAGTGACGAGGTGGTCGTCGGTTCTGTTACTCGGAGAGTGACGGGGAGGGTCACCTCCAAGTTCGCCGGAAAGACGAGGGAGCATGGGGTTGTACTGCTTCGTCTGGGTTCTCGCCGGAGGCTGCCGCTGCTGCTTTGTCGGAGGAGGACAGGAGGTGGCTGTGTTCGCCGTGAAGGGAGGGTGGCCGTCGAGACAAAAACGAGAGAGAGAGGTCGCCGGTTTCTGCTACGTCGCCGGAGAAAAAGTCGAGACAGCGCCGGCAGGAGGTCGCTGGTTCGGCCGGTGGAAGCATTCAAATTCATGGGGGAGGGACGAGAGGAGTACGGGTTTACTCTCTCTCTCTCTCTTTCCTTCTTTCTTTTCTATTTTGTCGTATAGCTAAATTGAATTGTGAGTGTTTGTTATGTGATTTGATATGGATGTGTAGTGCATGTATTTATACTACAAAGAAGTTGAGAAACAAATCATCCACGTATGTTTGATGAGTATTCAATTTGAAAGCTGAATCATAGAATCTTTCGAGACAACGCAACATATCGATATCTGTAAAGAGTAACCAGCAAGTTTAGGATATTTTAAATTTAATACGGTACAATATTTAATGAGTATGTATTATACCCGTATCCTAAACCCAATAAATAACTTAATATTTTGTAACTAACTTATAATAGTTGCCGAACATCTAAAATATTACAGGAGTCTAATAAATGTACTCATAATATTTATTCTTCAGTTAAAACGTTAACCGGTGAATATTTATTTAACTATACGGTACAAGCGCATATCGATCGTGGCCGTTTCACAGACTGAATACGTTCTTTCGAACGAAATACATGATTATTATTATAATAATAATTTATACTTCGCTGAGTTATTAAAATCATTTTGAACGGCTAACCGAACTGATTTTGATTATTATCGCGTAACAGCAACGGTTACCGATTCCACCGTTTTTGTGCCGAAAGTCGCAAATATATTTTATAATGATTAAAAGTCAAGTATTTAACAATACCTGATATTCTACTTTTGCCTCGGTGCTATTTTAGTGACGTTCGTGTTTAAATACGGTTTATTACAAACCGGGCCTAAATCACTATTTTGCGTTTTCTTGCTTCATTATAACTCGGATTCAAGATCCGTCTTCGCCCACGATCTTTATTTTCCGTTATATATATCATCTTCTACAATTTCGCCTCTTGACGTTTTCCTCGAATGTCGTGTCGCATATTCGTACGCGAATCTTGACGTTTCTCTATTATACGTATATATATATATATATAGGGTTAGGTTCAAATGAGAACTTTTTCTTTTAAGAACTTTTGAGAACCAATTTGGGCCACTAATTTTCAAAGGGGGAGCATTCAAATTCATGGGGGGTTTTCCATATATATAAACTAGTGGCTAAGATTAGTTCTTTTTAGTTCTCAAACCCAATTAGTTCTCAAATGATCCTCTCCCTATATATATATATATATATATATATATATATATATATATATATATATATATCACATATATTTCTGCTACTTAACAAATATAGCACACGTATATAATTTAAGTCATAAAATTTTGGGGTGTTACACCGCGATGCCCAACAAGAAGCTCTAAAAGAAGAAAACTTCGCAGCTGAAGCACTGCGTGGTGTAGATGGTAACTCCGAAGTGAAGTCCGACGGACTCAGGTATTATAATGACAGAATTTGGGTTCCTTTACTTGGAAATCTTCGTGAGCTCGTGATGGACGAGGTTCACAAGTCAAGATATTCGGTGCACCCTGGATCGGATAAAATGTACCAAGATTTGAAGAACTTATATTGGTGGCCGAATATGAAAGCCGACATTGCGCGATATGTGGCTAAGTGTTTAACATGTTCAAGGGTTAAGGTCGAGTACCAAAAGCCTGCTGGTTTATTGCAGCAACCAAAGATCCCAGAATGGAAATGGGAGGATATCTCCATGGATTTCGTAACGGGATTACCGCATAGATCGAATCGACCGGATGCGATTTGGGTTATCATTGATCGATTAACCAAATCTGCACACTTTATTCCGATAAAGGAAACTGATAATATGGATAAGCTGACAAAGCTGTATATCGACCGAATTGTGGCACGTCATGGTGTGCCTAAGACTATTATCTCTGACCGAGATCCCCGATTTACCTCCCGATTGTGGCAATTTATGCAAGAATCACTGGGAACCAGACTGGATATGAGTACAGCTTATCACCCACAGACCGATGGTCAGACGGAACGAACGATTCAGACTTTAGAAGATATGCTACGAGCTTGCGTTCTCGACTTCGGTAAAGACTGGGAGGCTCACCTTCCGTTGGTGGAGTTCTCCTACAACAACAATTATCATTCAAGCATCGGTGCAGCACCTTTTGAAGCTCTTTATGGCAGAAAATGTAGATCGCCCGTGTGTTGGGCTGAAACGGGTGAGAAAGGAATCACCGGACCAGAAATCATTCACGACACAACTGAACGGATTATTCAAATCAGAAAGCGGATAGCCGCAGCACGTGACAGACAAAAGAGCTATGCCGACAAACGCCGTAAACCTTTGAAGTTCGAGGTAGGCGACAAGGTACTATTGAAGGTATTTCCCTGGAAAGGCGTGATACGCTTCGGAAAACGTGGAAAGTTGAATCCTCGCTATATCGGTCCATTTGAAATCATTGGGGAAGTAGGCCCGGTGGCCTACCGATTACGACTCCCTGCCAAACTCGATGGAGTTCACAACGTGTTTCACGTCTCAAATCTGAAGAAATGTCTGGCTGAAGACACTGAAATAATTCCTTTGGAGGAATTGGAAATTGATGAACATCTGAGATTTATTGAGCAACCAGTAGAAATCATGGGATGCGAGGAGAAAGCCCTCAAACGTAGCAAGATTCCGATCGTCAAGGTGCGATGGAACTCAAGGCGTGGACCTGAATATACTTGGGAACGAGAGGATCAGATGAAGAAAAAGTATCCTCACTTGTTCGAGCAAATGTCCACGGGAACTCAAGGTATGATTTAATTTTGGGGACCAAAATTCCTTTAACAGGAGGAGGATGTGGCAACCCTAAAACTTTTGCTTTCTTTCCCCAGCAACCATAGCAACAACGACAGCCGAGGCTACGGACGCTACAACGCAAGAATAATTTTCGGGACGAAAATTCCATTTACAAGGGGATGATGTGACACCCGAGAATTCCAAGGTTAACTTCCGTTAGACAATTTCCGTTAGTTACGTTATAAGTGTTAACTTAGTAACTAATACTTAACTAGGCCGAATACGTCCACGTCCTTTGGTTGATCACCAAACCCGCCCATATATGTTATGTGTTCAATTATTTATGGTCATTATGTGCAAACGTGATTTAAATGCATAATTATTAATAAAAAGCATGACTATTTAATTAATTGATAAATTATGTGACAAATTGCTTATTTGGATTATTATATGTTAACCGGGTAATTAAATGTATGCATACATGTTTAATGAGTGGGCTAGTAATTAGACTAATCATGGGCTAATGATTGCTAATCATTGGGGCCCAAATCCCAATGAAAGCCCAAGAGAAAAGCCTTAGTATTTAAACCCCATAATAAACCCTAATCTTCCATTTGCTTCCATCACCACACAAACACACACACTCTCCTCAAGATCAGCCGAAAATCAGCCCCAAGAACCACCATTAGCAGCCCTCTTCTCTGTTGGTGAAGATCATCCATCGAGCTCGATCAAACCGTGAGTCTCATGAACCATCTTCTTGCTTTTCTATGTGTTTTCTTCATAAAGCATGCTTAGATCTTCATGTAATCACTTGATCTTCTGTATGAGTGCTTAGGAATGCTAGATCTACCATAAAAACTACAACTTTACGTGTGAAACTGATCCATAATAGAGATTCATGCTAGATTAGGTCATTTTGGGTAAAGTGTGTTCTTGAAGATTTGATGATGAAAATGCATGTTTATGATGTTAAAAATGCTCCTGTGATGTTCCTAAATGATTATGTATGCTTGAAAATGAATTACACGAAGTATGGAGGCTGTTAGAAAGATTTTTAGTCAAATTTACGGGTTTTTTAGCGACCAGCGACACTGTGCATTCATCAGGAGAAACTATCCAGCGAAACTGTGCATATCTCCTTCCAGCGACACTGTCCAGCGAAACTGTAGTGTCTCTCGTGAACGAAACTGACCTTGTCCCTGAACGAAAGTTCAACCAGTTCCTGGCGAAACTAGCTAGCGAAACTAGCAGTTTCTCTAGCAGTTTCTCCAGTGAAACTGTAGTGTCTCTCGTGAACGAAACTGACCTTGTCCCTGAACGAAAGTTCAACCAGTTCCTGGCGAAACTAGCTAGCGAAACTAGCAGTTTCTCTAGCAGTTTCTCTAGCAGTTTCTCCAGCAGTTTCTCCAGACTAAACCCAAACTTGTGCAACTTATTTAAATGTTATTCCATGACTTACATGATTATGCAATGATGAAACATGCTATGATTTCTGTAATATATGAACCCTTGTTTATGATCAACCATCGGTGTCGTGTGTCGGTATGTCGTGTCGTAGTTCCAACGTGCTATGTTATGGGCCATAGTGACGTTAAGATAAAAAAAATTAGACACGAACTAATACTTAAGACCTAAACGTGTTCATAGGTCTTCGTTAAGCAATATTTGGATTAATTAGCAAGTGTAGCTGAGCAACCTAAGGTGAGTTTCACTAACCCTTTAATTGTGAACCCGTTTGGGTCACAACGAATTACTTAACGGAAAACAACGCTGACACTTTGAGATATCGCCGAATGGGATATCTGTTATGGAAGTTGGAGTGCTTTATGGGAAGCGCTTGCAACTGTCCATCCTTGGGATTTCAAATGAAATCCGGAATAACCGTTTTGACACTTAAACTATTTTTAGGATTTCAAATGAAATCCAGAATAAACAATTTTTAATATGGCTAGTGTAGGTTAAAGTCTAAACCAAATGATATCACATGATTTCTAAGGATGCCTTAAAACTTAAAAGTCCTCAACAATTTAGTACCATTAATCTGTGAAGCGAGGGGATGTTGGGTAGATCTACTGGGGTTTGACAAACCCTGCTCCGCGGTACACAAATGTGTAGCCAACCGGTTGGAGGCCGAACGGAGTGCAATATCAGCCTATTTTAGTTGTGGGTCCCATGAGGAACACAACTGGAGGCACAAACCATCGGCAAATGCCGAACTCTGTTACGTCAGCTTTGGTACGAACTTCCTTAGTGCATGGAAACCGGATTAGCTACCCGCGATATCGGTTGACCGCTTTAACTTTTACTTAACTAGTGCATATTCGGTAATTCAACACTTGGCAATGTTTTGCAAATCTATTACTTATTTATATGTTGATACATACGATTATGAGACCGGGCCACTGCATGACATGCCCACTGTGAACTCACCAACCGTTAGGTTGACACTTGTGTGGTTTTCACTTTTGCAGATCGTTGAGGAGTATCCACCAGGGGTTGGCATGGCACACAGAAGACTTTAAATTGTTTTAACTTACTTTGGACATTTTGATTTCCAATATATAATTTGTACTTAAAGCACGTGGTTAGTGCTAAGATACTTTTGTTTACTTTTCCGCTGCGAACTTTAAACTGTTTTATGATGAACACTTGGACTTTACTCTGATTCGTTTAGTATTTGTAACTAATGGTTGTGGTCCTGGTTTGCTCGCACCCCTTAACGGTATAAACTTCGTTAGTGGTTACTTGGGGGTGTGACATATTGTTACATGATCCATGAAAGTTTACTAACTGAATATGCATAATATATGTGTTTCTGATGCTTACACCAGACCCAAAGAGATGGCTCTATAATATGTCCTATTTAAACTTATTTTTTGTGAGGTTATATTTGAGAGTTGCATTTGCTATGTTGTTGTGATATCTCTGCTATGTTGTTGTGATATCTCTGCTTTTGTGTGTTTGGTAAAACTAATCCATACTCTTTTTGGATTACTATGAGGCTGATAACATACATAATACTCTTATTTGTTGTAGATTTTGACAACCCACCTTCTTTTTACATTAAGTTTTGAAACAATGAACTTAAAATCTTTTAGAAGTCGGAAGAAGTGGCATTGCTAATAGAGAATTGAATTATTAAAGTCTTTTTAGTTTTTACTTTTACTGATGTTTGAATTTCATTTGTTTGTAGGATTTAGAAATTGAAGGTCAATTTCCTAAGGAAGTTTCTTGCTACCAAGTAGTCATTGAAAATTATTTTAGCATAGGTGGGCAATTTTTTTTATAGATACAAGAACAGTTTTGTATGATTTATTCATAATTTTGAAGATGCGTTTTTTTTCTCAGTCTATTGTTGCAGGTTCACATCATTGAGTTCATTGCAGCTGCTTTTTATACTTTTGCCATTTCTTATGTGTTGTTACTTTTTATACTTTTTGTAGTTGATTATTTATTTGTTGTGTTTTATAGCAATTGACCTATGTATTTATGGGTGCCTTCGCATGCCTTCCTTATGAATTTTGTGGCTTTCATTGGTTTTTCAGTTTGTTTGTTAGTTTTGTTTCACCTTTAATCATTTACATATGTATTTATGGGTGCCTTCGCATGCCTTCATTATGAATTTTGTGGCCTTCTATTGGTTTTTCAGTTTTGTTTCACCTTTAACAAGCTTGATAACTCAATTATGGTGAATCAAGTATGTTACATGCCGATACTATGTGTCTTTGTGCTTTCATGTTATAATTGTTTAACCCCACAACATTTTCTGTTAATAGCTTCCTCTACTTATGTCTCAAAGTGAAGTTGCCTTGATTTGTATGAGTCGATCACACTTATATTTCTCCAATATGGGTTGGATTGCAAAACCAACAGATTACATTAATAGTATATGTCAACTGAAACCAGCGCCTAATTCTTAAAAGTTTCTTGCACGCTGCCTTCTTAGATACTTGAGTTCTTCTATATTTCTCTTTTAATAAGTAGGTTTTAAATTGTATGCTTACTGCTGGTATTTTGTCGTCTGTTTTTTACTTGGTTCTAAAATTAGTTTTTTTTATTTGCAGCTATTTCTTTTTAAAGCTATGCACATGTAAAACATATCATGGTGATCCAAATCTAAATATATCTTGATTGTAGGTATTACTTGTTTGACTAATGAGAATGAAACATAACCTATTTTGATTCGCAAGTTTTTTGTGTGCTTATCTTTTACTTCCCTCAAAGTGGACATCCATGATTAGGGAGCCCTTTTTATTATATAACCAGTTGCTATTGTGATGAAAAAAGACTTAACCTTTTATTTTGTTATGAACAGGATAATTGAGGAACTAGCTTACGGGCTATTTGGTTTGGGTCATGATTATTACCAAAGTATGTTTATAGTACTTCTAAGCTAGGTTTTTATTTTGAGTTTTTATTTTATGTTTGATTTTGTTGGTGTTGTCTTGATATGACAAAGAATTTGGTTAAAATGTCTTTTTAGTAAGAACTTTATTTTCTTTATGTGTGTAACACCTATTAAACAGTATATAATATTATATCTAATGGGTGGCTCATCTTTCATGGTTATTTGACATTAATTTCAAAACATTTTGTCTATATTATGTTTACTTATTTCCGGTGTTATGCATAAATGTTATGTCATCGTCATTAAATCCATGGTAAGTGTATTAGGTAAGCAAATTTACACACAAGTTTCGCTTTTTTACAATTCTTCGGGTCAAATTTTCCTATGATTAGATTACTACGGTTGCATGTTTATGTACCCAAAATGCTTTGCCAATGTTGATTTTTAATGAGTGATTCTGTTTGGTAATTAGGAATTTAGAGATTTTCATAGCTCCAAAGTCATGTCCTCACCATCGTGTCAAGCCATTTTAGAACTTTGAAGGAGAGTTTTGTCTTCTATGAATGTGTTTGTACCTGGTCCATAAAAGATAGGAAAAACAACCTCAACACGGCCCTTAACTATAGACCAAACCGTTAAATCTATAACGATTTTGATTACAAACGTTAATATTATATGTCAACCAAGACCAGTGCTTGATTCAAAAAGCACCTCGCGCGCGGAGCGCACCAATGTGCAACTTGTACAATACAATATATAACAAGAGAATTGACAAACTAACAAAAAAAATCGATGTTCGTTTCCATCGGCGTCGCCAAACGCGCATGTATCACTTTATAAATTATGGTTGCGCTGCATCGCGCTAAAAGAAACGTATGTCACGTTATAAATTATCGTCGCCACCGAATGTGCCAACATAAGACAAGTAACACACTATAAACTGTCGCCCGCTGCAACGCGCGGGTACCCCACTAGTATATATACATACATATATATATATATATGTATATATATATGTGAAGGATCTTACGAAAACACCATTTTTTTGTGAAAACTGCGTAAACAAATCTTAAAACCTACATAACTTTTTCATACGTTAATATTTTTTTTTTAAATTGCACCAAAAGTCTTAAAATTATGTTATCTTTAATCCTATAAAAGTTTTAAAAAACTTAACGCTTTTTTTATTTTTTTAATTTTTTTTGTGTGGTGCACATGTGCATCACAAAAAAAAACTCATACTTTTAGTATGAGTTAATATTTTTTTTCTTAGTCGCACCATATGTCATATATTTTCATCATTTTTTTGCGTTTTTATTGAATGATGCACATGTGCATCATACCAAAAAAACGCTCATACATGTGATATACATTAATAGGTTTAAAAAGAAATTGCACCCTAAATCTTATAGTTGTGTTATCTTTAGATTTAAAGAAATTGCACCCTAAATCACACGGGAAAAAAAAAACATTCAGTTTTTTTTTTATATTTTACTCCAGATTTAAAGATAACGTAATTTTAAGAGTTTTGGCGCAAATTTTATGAAAAATTGTTAACGTATGAAAAAAAGTTACGTGAGTTTTAATATGTGTTTTCGCAGTTTTCACAAAAAAATGTGTTTTCACAGGATTCTAACCCTATATATATATGTGTGTGTGTGTGTGTATATATATATATATATATATATATATATATATATATATATATATATATTTCCGGTTACACATAACACAATCATTAACGGAAATTCCCGATTTAAAACCGGGATGTTACAACACAACAGCTTTATGGTACCATTGCAGGCATGTTTACCCAACTACTAGACACTGTACACTATAGACGCCGTAACAGTCACCGTCCAACTATTTCTTTATACTTTTAGCCTATTGTGTAATGTTTTAGTGTTCGGAGTATATGTATAGATGGCTAAAATCATCTTTAGAGAAATCAATGGCTCTCATTGTTTTCCATGCTCTATATATTATATTGTAACTTAGTTCATTGTGTATACTTGTAGCCGATCGTTTAAGCAGTTATTAATAGTTTAATACAATGGTAGAGCAGTATTATTCATACTCATGTGTTCTAACTTTTGTTTATTGTTGTGAATTGTGATCATATATATCTAAGTGTGATAGTTTATAACAAGTTGTTACCGCTGCTTGTTATAATGAGTAATTTTGTGTTAGGTTATTAGATTAATCACGATCCTACATGTTATTTAGTTATAGAAACATGATAATGCTACTCTTAAACAACCATTTTTGGGGTTCACCGCTAGTTCATAAACAAAAGCTGAATCACATCCATGGTATTATACTCCAATTATTCAACTATGATCCCAACATCTATATTTTATAGGAAAATCTAGAATATTCATATATTTTTTTTACAACATATAACCTTAGTGGAACTTATGAAATATATGTTCCCCATATCGAGGGCATTCTAGATACCTATCTAGGAACAAAATCAGATAATGAAACTTCATTTATAGAACATTGAGATGATCTTGATTCAGCTTTTGATTGAAGGAGTTGCATTTTTGAATCAATGTTA
>JBCNJP010013850.1:0-11776 GCA_039602395.1 Deinandra increscens subsp. villosa
TTTAGAGCTAAAAGCAAGATTGGATGAGATGGTAAGTGACAATAAAGAACAGATCTTAAAGTTGCAAAATGAAAATGTTGAGTAAGTTTCAAAGGTTGAAAAATGGGAGTTCAAAGCAAAGGATGCTGTTGGAGATTTCGATGCATTATATAAGAAATCAAAAGCAAGAGTGGAATTGCTTCTGATTAACAATTTTGAACTTCAGAAAGCTTATGATGAAATTATGGGTTCGAATAATAATTATCAAGTCCTCTAATCAAAATTACAAGACAAAGTCACCGACCTGACAAAAGAAAAGAAATTGTTGACAAGAAATGTAGAGATTTATCAAGGAAAGGTGGAAAAGGTTACACAAAAAATGTTGATGCCCATGATAAAGTGAGAAGAGAAAAGTCTTTGTGTAACAGAGTTTCAGAATAGTTGATAGAATCACAAAAGGATTTGGGTGAAGCTCAAAAGAAGATATCAGACTTAAATGTTCAAGTTTTGGATTTGAATCGTCAGCTAAATAATTCGAAGAATTCACACTCGTTTACAAGTTATTTGTGCAACGACGAGAATGTCAAAAGAGTATTTGGTGGAGAAGAATTCAATCAGGTTACCACCCCCATTGGTTAAAACTGATCCTCTGGCTGATGTCAAACACTACAACAAAAAGGGGTTTTTAGGACCCTTCCTGTGGGACGCTATTAAAACAGTGTCCTAAAAAACTATCTAATAGGACAAATGAGTGTTCAGGGTCCTATTATACTATATGGAGTTAAACCGGTGTCCTAAAAAACTATGTAATAGGACGGATGAATATTTAGGGTCCTATTATCATATAACTTAATAGGACGCTTAGTATTTGGGGTCCTAATAAAGTACATTATAGGACGTTTAGTAGTTAATGTCTTATTATGTGGTAATGTAATAGGACACTTAATCATTGAGGGTCCTATTAAAGCATAACCTTATAGGACACTTGGAAGTTTAGTCATAAAAGATAAGTGATAGGACACTTGATATTTAAGTCATAAAAGTTAAATGTAATAGGACCCTTATTTGTTAGAGTCGTATTATAACATAACATAATATGACACTTAGTATTTTAGTCATAATAGATCAGTATAATAGGACCCTTATTTGTTGGAGTTGTATTTTAACACAACTTAATAGGAAATTTGGTATTTAAGTCATAAAAGATGAATGTAATAAGACCTTATTTGTCAGAGTTGTATTATAATATTATTTAACAGGACACTTGATATTAGAAAGGAATAAAATTAACTCAAAACCTGATGGTTAGCATTTGAAGACCTGCTAAACTAAGGCCTTGATCTCGAAAAAAGAAGGAAAAAAAAACTCATTCAAGATACATTACATAGTAAAAAACACGATAGCAATTAAAAAGAAAGATAGTTTATTAATCAAACCATAATTTTAGTATGCCAATATAGATTACAATTGTCCCATATAATCTGCGATAAGGGTGATAAAAAATCGGGTAACCCGCTCCAAGGCCCGAAACCCAGACCGCAATAATAAGATTAGGGTGGGCCTCGGGCCTAGATTTTATGTACAATTGCAATAATATTCTTTTGAATTAGGGAACAATACGAGATGATTAGAAGACTCGACTGTTTTAGAATACTAATTGTGATTTAAATTTTAAATGTAGAAGTCCTTGATACCTCAAATTGCTACCGATAGTTATTCTGGCACTATATTTTCCTTACTAGGTTAGTATCCCGTGTATTACACGGGTTGAGTTCATAATATTAGATACATATAAAAAAAGAAAAAAATGTTAAAATTATCAGATTTACTATGTTTGACAAATTTTGATTAGTTTTTTCAAAATAATCAAATTATTGAGTAATTATCAAATTCAAATTATGTTTGTCAATTTTGTTTTTAAATGGAAATTTAGTTTTGATAAAATTGGTAATTATACTTAATTGATAATCCAATAAATTGCTACTTGAATCTAGTTATGACATGTGGCAATGCTGATATGGACCATCTAGAAATGTGACATGTGGCACCAATTTTATTGCTTTATAAGGATTAAAGATTTGGGTTGTATGTGGTAATTTGGACATTTGGTATAAACAACCAGGCATATTTTCTCTGCGGGTAGGGCATCCATTTTTGCCGAAACACATAATAATTGCCAGTATGTCTAGTTAGATCAGCCCAAAACACTAGTGATGTGTTTGGTACATATTGAAGGAAATGACGATGAGATTTAATGGACCATTCAAAATCTTGGTAAATGTGTCTCTTTTATAATGCGGGAATAAGATGAAATGAGCTCACAAGAATTAATTTTATTATGACCTATCTAGCAAATGACTTTTGCACAGATTTACATCCTCCTTCTTCCAGATTTTCTTTCCTTTCCTTGGCATCATCTGTGATCATAAAAAACACCCCATCAAAATAATATCAACCAATTTTAATAATAAAGAATATCATTAGAAGTTTCGATAGCAATTCATAAAAGTATATATATTACTTGGTTAGAGTAGTATTGCTATTATAAATAATATTGGTATTTAATTTCATTTGGAACAACTTTTGGCATTTAATAGGAGAGATGGTTTATATTTAATAGAAGAGAGACAAAGATTTTTTGATGAATTTTATCAAGTTCTCCCAATGTTTAAACATCCATAACTTTTATATACGATTTTTTTTTCTAAAAAAAATTACACCATAAAAATGATTGTTTTTGTCTTTAAAATAGGTACAATGTTGATGTATATATATATATATATAAAATAAAATAAAAACTACGTATTTAAGCTCCTTGTGTTTTCTAGTGCGTCACTATGTCCTTTTGCTTGTCATTACGTCTTTCTGTTGGTCATTGTGTTTTTTTCCTTTCTAAATTACTAGTTCTTGAAAACATAATTGTGAAATAACATTATCGTGTACTTCTAATATGTAAAATATAAAAATAAAATAAAAATAAATTTATCTAATTCATGAAAAACAATAACAAAATAATATGAAATTAGATAAAACATAAAACACAATGATGAATACATATTATAGAATGACTTAAAACATAAAACATAATTATGTGAACCTAAACATAATGACTAAAATACCCCATTTTAAAAATAATAAAAAGACATGAGTTAGATCTTTTGTTGACATTAAGAGTAAAATACAAAACGATGTATTTCTCCAATTCTTCTTTACCTTTAATGTCCTTTGTTACATTAAGAATGAAATAGAAAACACATTTTTGTATGAGTAGGGTTCGGCTATTAAAACACATACCCTGCGATAGCCACATATTTTAAATGGTCGTTTTGGGCAAAATGGTCGTATGGAGAGGTCGCTTGGGTCGAAAGAGTCCAAATTTTTTTAATATATAAATATCCACCTATCCATAAAATTTATCCGATCGTCGATTTGCGCGTCGGGTCATTTTGCCCAAAATGGCCACATTGAGTCATTTTGCCAGCAATTGGCCATAAATTCACTTGTCTCTACTCGTTAGGGTACCGTATTGCTATATCAATACCCAAAAACAATTAAATAATTCACAAAACCGCATTCGTATATAAGATATCCAAACGCTCAATATTAAACACACCAATCATCCATAAAAGATATCCAAACAATCCTAAGTTGAACGAAAATAAATATCTGAATTGGGTAAAACAAATAATATGCTTAGTTACTTGGAGAAAGTTTTTGGTATGTTCTTCAAGAGAAAATCAATTTGTCGTTTCATTTCAGCATTCACCTCTTTCATTTCAGAGTTCGCAACTCTATTTTCTTCGATTTGCTCCATCATTGTAAGTTTCTCTGCTCTTTCTTTTTCTTTCTCTACTCTTTCTGCTTCCTTTTCTTGTTCCAATTGCGCTATCTTCTCATTCAACCGTTGCACCTATTATTAACATGTGACGCCCACTCCCAGTCTTGGCTCCAGGAGGGGTCACGTGTCGGATTTACTCATGAACACATGGTACAACAGAGATAAATAAGCAGCGGAAATTAAAAACTTTTCATTTATATATATAACGAGATACAATAGTAAGGAAGATAATAACACAATCTATAACTAGATCTTATCTATAGCTATGCCAGTCTACTACCGAGTCATTCCTGATAGCTTGCCCATCTAATCTGCCCTTGCTAGAGCCCTTCCCTTGCTACTTTAAACATCACCGATACCTGACATACATGCTTTTAAAGGTCAGCTTACGCTGGTGAGTTCTAAGTATTTAAAACTTTTACCTTTACCTTGAAAGGTTACTTCAAACATTTGGGCCTAACGGCCCCTTTCTTTATAAACATTTAATAGGTATAAAACATGACAGAATTATACCAAAACATTTAAACATTCAGTATTAAAAATCATTTAATACTCTAAAACATACCTCAAACATTTGGGCCTAACGGCCCCTTCTTTATAAACATTTAACAGGTATAAAGCATAACAGGATTATACCAAAACGTTTAACTCATCAGTATTAAAAATCATTTAATACTCTAAAATACCTTGGGCCTCCGGGACCCATCCTCTGTGCAAATAATCATTACGTATAATAAAGTCATACGAAACATTATAAGCAAAACCTCTTTTTACTAAGCATTGTCTATCCTCTGGGACTACTTTAGCCCCTTTCGGTTGGCCGTCGCCTCCCGACCTCTTGAGTAACCGTCGTTACTCCAGTGGCTTCATTTCCACTGCTTGGATTGTACAACCCCCCTCTTACCAGACAATCTGTGCTTAGATTAAAACTTCTTTAAAATAACCCCAAGGGTCATTTCCTTTATCCTCAAAACTCATTTTCCTCTTTTTAAACTTTACTTTAAAAGTTTAACTTCTTTATTACCCGTTTATTATAACCTTCTCGAAAATAGTTTATAACAGGTAATAACATTTTAAAACAGTTTACAGGCATTAAAACATTCCACGTATGTGTATTAACACAAAACACGTAAAAGCATTTAACTCAAATACTTTTCAAGTAAACAGTTGAATATATATCATTGCATGTATATCAGCCCGAAAACATTAAAACATTTAAAACATTTAAAAGTGGGCTCATAGAACTCACCTTATTCTCTTAAGCAGTTAATTCAGAGAAAACCTCCGCTATGTCTTCCAATAAACCTAATCGCGTATTATATGGCGTTAACGCAAGGTTTAATATAATAAACACTTCCTATGTTTATTTTAACTCTTTATTAACTTAATAATACTTAGTTATTAAGTTTATTCCTTTTTAAAGGTCAAAATGACCAAAATGCCCTTTAGGCCATTATCCTTATCTTTTATTGATAATTATGAAGACGCGCATTCCTATAAGTAGACACTCACTCCGGGATCGCCCAGTGTTGGGATGCCATTGCCCAGATGGGATGGCGACACCCCCGCTATTGCCAGAAACCCCAGTGTACAGGTGTCTACCCTTCCGGTCCGCGCGAACTTCTAAATATCCGATTAACTCGGTATTTGGAATACTTTATCATTTATCCATTTTAACTTTATATATACTTATTATGTATATAAACATAGTTTCATACCAAAAACCAAGTCCTTATACCTTCCGGATTATTTTATATTAAGTAATCATATTTGGAAACCCTAATTTCCCATTATTCTCATTTCTTTATCAAAACTCATTTTCGTTCAAAACTGACTTAAGGTATTATCCGTTATAATATTTTATAACATGCTTTAAAATTTCAAAGCTTGGTTCATTACCATTTACTCGGATTTGACAGACAGTGTCTAGAAAACCCTAATTTCCATATTAACCATTAATATACATTAAACATATTTTAAATATGTTTTAAATATATATTAAACATTTAATCCGATAATTTCCTTATCATTGTCGTCAACCTTTATATTAAATATATATGTCTATATATATTTAATATTTAAATATTTTCCTTTAATCAATTTTATTAATTAAAATTGATTAATAATCATATATATACTTATTCGTCTTAAATATATATTTATATCATTTATCCCGTTCTATTATGATTTCATATGAACTTTAACTTAACAATAATATTTGTAATAATAACAAATATTTAATGTGATTACCTCTTTAACGGGTCGTGAAACGAGTCCAAAATAACTGAATAATAACGGTGTCCGATTTGGACAAACGGATAGTCCTTCTTGACTATTTTCTTGCCACGAGCATTTCCCCGTTGTCGGTTTATCATTTGGAGCGTGTTAGCCCACCGAAACGTTGACCGAAAGTATAGACGGGTTATATTTGGGTAACCATTTCATACAACCACTATCATCTACCGCCATCTACCGCCATCTACCGCTAGCCATCAGTTCCCGCCGGAGTTCATCACGTGGTGGAGAAGGAGGAGCTAGGTGTTGCGGGTTCAAAGTAACGAGGTGGTTGCCGGTTTCGGGGTTGACGGGACTGGGCTGTGATCGTCGCTGCTGCCTTGGTGGTCATCGGAGGAGGACAGGAGGCTGCGAGCTGCTGGGTTCATCGACGGTGGCGGGTGGCAGGTAGCACAGCAGGTCGCCGGATTCATGCTGCTGTCGTGATCGGAAAATCGAGCAGAGGTTCGCCGGAGAATAGAGTTGAGAGGCTGCAGGGGGTCGAGGGTGGTTGCTGGAGTGCTGCGCCGGCAGGGCTGGGATACCGCCTGAGAAACGAACGAGGGGGTAGCGAGGGTTGAGGACTGCTGGGTTTCACCACCGTGTTCGAGGGTCGCCAGTGGTCGGGAACATTGAACGGAAAAATATGAAGAAAAGGTGCTGGGTGGGTGCTGCTGTACTGATTTCTCACATAGTCACACTCTCTCTCATTCTTTGTCGCATGTGTGTTTGTGTACGTTGTGTTTGAATTGTAATTTGGTGTGTGTTGTGAATTGCAGTGTATGCATGTATTTATACATGTAATTTACATACTGAGTCATCATTCAATTGATAGACATGTAGTAAAATTTTGACAGCGTTTGTATCTGTCGTGGACAAGAGTAACGTACAAGAATTAGGATATTTTAATTTAATATGATATAATATTTAATAAATAGTTATTATACCCGTATTCTAAACCTGTAAAATAATATAACATTTCATGATGGGTTATATAAATTCCCGAACCTCTAAAATAGTACGGGACTCCAATAAATATAAATATTATATTTATTCCTCGGTTATAACGTTAACTGATGAGCGTTCAGTTATTACGCGGTAGAACGCGCGTCTAATCAGTTTCGCGATCTTGGCCGTTTCATAAACTGAATACATCTTTTCGACTGAAATTCTTAATTATTATTATAATAATTATTCATACTTTGCCGAGGCATTATAATCATCTCGAACGGCTAACCGAATTGATTTCGGTTATTATCGCGTAACAACACTGGTTACCGATTTCATCGTTTTTTTGTGTCGAACGTCGCAAATATATTTTATAACGGTTATAAATCAAGTATTTAGCAATACCTGATATTCTACTTTCGCCTCGGCGTTATTTTAGCGACGTTCGTGCTTAAATACAGTTTATTACAAACCGGGCCCAAGTCACAATTTTGCGTTTTCCCGCTTCATTATAACTTGGATCTAAGATCCGTCTGCGCCTACGGTATTTATTTTTCGTTATCTACAATATTCTATTAATTCGTCTCTTGACGTTTCCTCGAACGTCATGCCGAATATTCGTACGTGAATCGTGACGTTTCTCTATTATACGTATATATATATATATATATATATATATATATATATATATATATATATATATATACTATATCACATGCATTTCAGCTACTTAACAAATATAGCACACATATATAATTTAAGTCATAAAATTTTGGGGTGTTACAACTCTACCCCCGTTAAAAAGGTTTCGTCCTCGAAACTTGCTCAAACTATGATTTAACTCACAATGAGTTCATTACCTCACCTTTCTTTCCCGGAACAATCCGGAAACCTTTTAATACATCCATATCATATGAACCACTTGGTTCCTAGGCTACGATTTTAACATCGCAACAAACTTTCTATGACCATCTATCATTTAATTCTATTACCTATAAGGTAATACTTTAACTATTCTATTCCCAAAATCATGTTCAAAATTAGAATGTGAACCGCATTTCTATAACTGTTGCTAGCACCTTTTAGGAACGAATTCCTAACGAACAGTCTAGCTAACGATTTAGAAGAATACGTTTCTCAAAATAAAGGAACTCTTCCTTTTATCAATCATATACTATCTAGGTGGTGTCATAATTCTTTAGCTACATATAGGGTAGCCTAATTATAAATCCCACCGGAATTCGCTTCGAATTTCTTAAAGTTGAAATTTATCGCGAAGCTTCTGCCATTCTGTTTTAACCTTCTGCGTACGTTAAACATTTATCCGTATGTTATAAGATTTTTGAAATTTTCTTCTGGACATCAACAGTCCCCCAGTTACTCGTTAGTAAGTGATATGTATTCATGAATGCTACTGATTCGTTTTTTCCACAATGGCCCGTAATATCTACCTGCACGAGACTAATTCTAGTGCCACCTCTAGTTGTATCTTAGGTGTATATATATAGGATGTACCAGCGGCGTATCCACCACACCCTGGATACAATTAGAGGCGTTCTATTACTAGTCTGGTGTAGGGCGATATTACTATTCTAACCATAACAAAATCAGTATAATTCATAACTATTTATTACTTACTTAAATAACTAATTTGGACATTCTGCGTACAACCTCGTTTAGTGTTCTGCATCTCTTGGGTGCAAACACTACTGCTGCAATTTCCTGCTTTACTAGGCCTAATCGGTAATGATTATACCGATGCCTGAGTTAGTTCGTTTATTACTTTCTTTCAATGCCGCATGCATTCTTCTCTATCCTCGAGAACTTTAGAACGTCATGCTTGATTACGAGATTTCTGGGATTGAAGGAGCGTTCGTCATTTCAATCAATACTACTAATCACTTGTAATGATTATTTTGCTTCCGAAAAGCCATTCTCATTGTAGGCTCACGATTAATCCTTTAGCTAGTGCTATTCTGATCTCAGATCGACCTCGGGGAATCGTCTTGCTTCTTGGATGATTTGCTGATCCTTGACAAAGGATATCTGTTTTTCACTGACAGTTTCTTCTTGCAGTCTATGCATATCCTTGGCTTCCATCCTTTGTCTTGAATTTGCTGAAGTATTCTAAGGCGATGTATTTGGTCTAAAGAAATCTTCTGGCTTCTGTTGGAGATAACTGGTACGGTGTTTCTACTTCTGGCGTTGTTGCTTCTAATGTTGTCGCTTGACGTTGCTTTTGGTGTTGCTGCTTCTGGCGTTGCTTTCAGCGTCGAGTTGATTGTGGAACCCCATTTCTTGATCTGACGAGTTGCTAATTGGACTCACTGGTACGTTCTTCGGCTTCTTGGTGTTGCCTCTGAGTCAATGGCATACATCGAGTATGACTTACCTCTTGACCCACATACTTCCACGTTTTGTAATCTTTACTACTAAGTCATCACGATCCCTGCATATGAAGTCGAGTCTTCCAGTTTGTGCGTAGCATCCCGGGAGTCAATTCATTTAACGTCTTAAATTTACTTTATCGTTACCCTTAACTGGGTATTGATCTTTAAGAAGAACATTTTGTCAAATGCTGATCATTTACTCGCATTGGTGCAATACACTGCGTGATAATTCCTAATATCGAATTCGTACTTCTAAATTTGTCGTTGCTGCTAGTCTCGAATCGTCAGGCTTGTCCGTGTATCAACATTCGTCTCGAGGTCATCTATCTTGACATCTTTGCATTTGTCCTAAGGAAGACGTAATCCTGAGCTGTCTAAGGTAGCTTGATTACGGGATTCCCTGACAATGCTTTTCCTATCTTCTTCGAGTAGTTTGTCTAATCGTCATGTGCTTTCATCCTGCCATTTATTGAAGAAACAACATCCCCTAGGACGTAAGTTCTTCCTGGTCTACTCTGGACCTCCATACTCCTAAGCTCGTAGATTCTTGATCCAGCTTGTGGTAACCTTCGTCATCTTTCTTTGAACTATTCTTAACTTCAACTGCTAGCTTTGGCTTTGAGCCTTCCGTCTTATCACCTATAGTGATGGTCTTCTGTAGATAGCAACGTAGCTTGGAACGTCGTTTCCACTATTCTCGTCACAGCAATTCTCGTTTCTACTTTACCGTGATAGTGTCTATCATGTCTACAGTTTCCTTGCTTAAGGCGACATTCTAGGCTTTTCTACATCTCTTTTCATCTTCAACGGTTCCTAAGTTCCCCACATGCGTTTCTCGTACATCTGACATATCGGCCTTCTTTGTTCAGAAGCTCCCTTGGCCTTCTTGTGGAATCTACCATCATTGTCTTCAAGACCTTCTTCATCCTCGTACCATTTTGCCTTTCATTGAGAATCTATTTCTACGAAAAGCTTCCTTGGGACCAGCTCTACAAGCAGTCGCTTTATTGGGCATTCTTTTTGTCAAAGCTTCCGGAAATAAATTGATAGCAACGTAACCTTCAATGCTTCTGCCACATTTCTGACATAACGACTTTCATTTCTTTGCTGAAGGTACTCATCTTTACTGACATCAGATTTCGTATCGGATGTCCTATTCGCATTCCTATCATAACTATGATTTCTAATCTTCTGATCTTATGATCAAAATAGTCTGACACTTTAGAACTCATGTGACGTGAAGTCTCCAAATTTTGAATTCATGATAATTATATACGTGCACTTATATAATTATGATGCGTTCAAAACCCAGTTATTCTCATCACAGTTATCCCTGGTGTTCGTACTATTCCTTTCTTCATTTATCGGTAATTCTAAAAGTCGGTCTTTTAAAACTACCTTTCTCTAGGCATTCCTTACAATTTATTGACCACGTATCTCACTGTCAATTAACCTACCCCGCACTAGGCCACACAACAGTTAGAACCTATGATATGTTCATTTGGGTAAAATACCAAATTTGCAGTAGCTAATTGCAATCGGGTATTCTCCGCACTTGCATACCCTAAGTTCTACCTTCTATGTTCCTGGTGCAACCTTTTCCTATGGGCATGACTATCCTGACTGGCATTTACATTCCCTATCTTACCTTACTTTATTTACCAAGAGTCCTAGTTTAAGTCTAGATACCATGCTAGTATCTAAATCTCTTAAACCAAGGCTCTGATACCAACTTGTGACGCCCACTCCCAGTCTTGGCTCCAGGAGGGGTCACGTGTCGGATTTACTCATGAACACATGGTACAACAGAGATAAATAAGCAGCGGAAATTAAAAACTTTTCATTTATATATATAACGAGATACAATAGTAAGGAAGATAATAACACAATCTATAACTAGATCTTATCTATAGCTATGCCAGTCTACTACCGAGTCATTCCTGATAGCTTGCCCATCTAATCTGCCCTTGCTAGAGCCCTTCCCTTGCTACTTTAAACATCACCGATACCTGACATACATGCTTTTAAAGGTCAGCTTACGCTGGTGAGTTCTAAGTATTTAAAACTTTTACCTTTACCTTGAAAGGTTACTTCAAACATTTGGGCCTAACGGCCCCTTTCTTTATAAACATTTAATAGGTATAAAACATGACAGAATTATACCAAAACATTTAAACATTCAGTATTAAAAATCATTTAATACTCTAAAACATACCTCAAACATTTGGGCCTAACGGCCCCTTCTTTATAAACATTTAACAGGTATAAAGCATAACAGGATTATACCAAAACGTTTAACTCATCAGTATTAAAAATCATTTAATACTCTAAAATACCTTGGGCCTCC
>JBCNJP010013851.1:0-11775 GCA_039602395.1 Deinandra increscens subsp. villosa
CTTGGTTAGCAAACGATCAATCGCTCCATGGTTTTACAGTTATTCCCCTGCTAGTTCATGACAACGTATCCGCACGTAACAACACTTTGACCATGAGGTCCTACGAGAGTAGATGACACTTGTTACACATTATATTTATTTTCTTCATAGAAGGTCTTCTCATCTCTGCTGGTAGACAAGGGGGGAACATATGATTAGGTAACCATACCAGGAGTCCTTTCTACTTTCATAAATAATCTTTTAAAAGTTTATAAATAATACGGCTGCTAACTTCAACAAAGGCGAGTCAACCCAAGTGATTTTATCTTCGATTAAATTTATCAGAACTCTTTTACTTTACCTTTTTTTTTATCTATTTTAAAACAAAACCAAATTTTAGATCTAGCTAGACATTGAGGAAGATTTGGTATTAAGAGCCCTTGTATTCTTGGACGACCTGGTATCTTACCATTGCTATATTATTGTAACACCTGTATACAATTTGATGCCAAACATAAGCCATTACTTTATGAAAATTCGGTCCCAAAAAATTTTTGTACCAAACATAAGGTTTGATAATCATAAAACTCATCATTGAGGTTTACACTTACAAAATATACTAGTAATTAGTTTGACATCCAAAAGTGTTCATCAACTTAGATAAAAGTTCTCTTTACCAAAATACAAGACTAGTCATTCATTCTTGGTGTGATCGGTTCTTCAATTGTCTTGATGAGCATGCCCGCTAAAATTTTCCTTTACCTGCAATTTACTCACTTTCAATAGTGAGTTTCTATTGCTTACATGAATAAATATCATTAACAATGAAGAAAACAATCGAAATTGAAATGCAGCTTCTAGGCGTATCGCCTAGAATGACAGAACTTCTAAGCGATACGCTTAGACATGTAGGCGTATCGCCTACTTAATCATATGGTCCAAGCGATACGCGTGGAGCTGGTTTTCCAGGGATTCGGCCAATTTCGGCCAATTCCATAATTAGCCAATATTTGGGTTTTTTCACCTTGCTTCTTACCAGATTTTACTAACTGGTTTTCCAGCCCTTTTCAAGTCATTCTATCATCACAAAACACTTTTTAAACATGTTTTTAATCATATAAACATACCTTATCTGAGTCGAATTCGTACAATGCATTTACAGATTCATCCAACACGTTTGACCCGTTAGGGAATTTCCTTGTGGCAACCCCAAAGGTTACCATCCAGAATTTATCCACAACATATATTATGCAACTATAACTACAAATTATAAGCCATTAGCATGAATATGAATGTATGCACCCTTGCTTGGTTATAAAATTCTATTTCGCATTTAGCTTCTTACATTACCATTTTACTTGAATTTTTAGACACAAGTCAAACAATTACATTTTTATTTGTGTACTTGTCACTGGATTACATAACTAAGGTAGTTAATACCTAATTGACCCAATTTCCTCGTTTGACCCGTTAAGATGGGTCCTTGCCTTTGGTATCTTCCAATGCCTCATTTGACCACATCTAAGCAATTAGGATCTATGGTTCTATAAACCATTTACAATCCTTCTTTTCTTATTACATGGCTTAGGATCTATAAACCCCTTTCCGCCAATTGTAACTTGTTATTCGCTTTATGATTCACTCCGAATCTTACCTACGGTCAAATTTAGCCATTGGAGAACCTTTTGACAAATAGGCTTCATGGTTCCTAGAAACATTCGTCACCCATAGTATAGCTCATAGTTTATTCCTTCGTATAATGTTACACGTGCATTTGGTTCCTGCAAGCCATTATCAATGAATTACTCACTAGCATATGATTATGGTCCCTATGAACCGTTTTGTTAACAATAACATTTGGCACTTATTATGGTTCCTATGACTTAATTAGCAAATATTATTCTTTGACTCAATACTAGGAATCCTTTAGACTCATTTGACCCGTTTAACCCATTAGCATGAATCCTGCGATTCATTTACCGCTAATGTCATATATATTCATGATTCCTTTCGAATCATTGAACCCGTTTAACCCATTAACATGAACCCTACGATTCATTTACCACTAATGTCATATATTCATGATTCCTTTAGAATAATTTGACCCGTTATCATGAATCCTACGATTCATTTACCGCTAATGTCATGAATTCATGATTCCTTTAGAATCATTTGAGCCGTTTAACCCATTAGCATGAATCCTATGATTCATTTACTGCTAATGTCATGTATTCATGATTCCTTTAGAATCATTTTGACCAGCTTAACCTATTAGCATGAATCCTACGATTCATTTACCGCTTATGTCATACATTCTTATAACCATGGTTCCTATGAACCATTTAGTTGTGTATTGTTCTTTGACTCATTACTTACTTAGAGCTTAACTCTATTATTTGACTTTGTACTTATACACCATTAAATGACTCTCCACGTAGGCCAAGTCTATCATAGATGTTACCTCGTGGCCTTCAAAACATCATGCATTTTATATCATTGTAGCAAATATGAGTCGTTAACAAAATATGTAACATAACATAGATGTTACCTCGTGGCCTTCAAAATTGTTACCCGGTCTTATGCGTGCTCCATCCTCTTAGTTGCATCGTTTAAGCATCTAACACATTTAGCATGATTCCATATTAGTCCATATTCACATCTTTAGCACTTAATTTGTGTAATACATTAAGGCCTCATGTTTAGCATTCATAAACATCCATTTGCTAATCACTAGCTCATTTGGACATTTCATCGAGCACTTGGCATGCTTAAACATAATCAACATAGTTTACCCCTATTTGGTTTATGTTTAGAGTCCACTTATGCTTATCATAAGTATATAATAATTTCGTTGCATTTACATATGATACTAACGTATTGCAACTTCAAAGAACACCCAATTCCAACATATTCCATCAAAATTTTGAAATCTTAGTCCTTAAATATGTAAATTCGTCACTTAGGGTTTACCCTACCCAAACTTGGTGTTTAAGCTACAAATTCAAGCATTCTTAAGTCTATAACACCATATAAACATTATATAACACAATGGACCTAAAACCACAGCTTTAAAGAATCCAATTTGGTCAAAATTTCAGACCCTAAGCATGCTTGGAGATGGGATTTATTTACTTGACGACCTTCAATAGCATAATGATGATAAAAGCTCATAAAATCCGACTTCTATCCATCAAAAGTGCAGCTAATGGTCCTCCCATTGAGAGAAATTAAATTAGGGTATGGAAGAGGGGTGGGAGTCGATATCCTAAAGCCTCTCACGATCCCCCCCCCCCCCCTTTCCATATGTTTTGCTTATATTTTTGTTTCCCTATTTGCACAATTGGCCCTTCAAGTGTTATGCTTATTTACCATTTAACATAAACTTATATTTACAAAGTGAACCCTCAACGTTCATCTAAATATCATGTTGACACAAGAACTAGATTGTAACTTATCCCAACATGCCTCAAAATCTACAGAAATTTCTCATACAAAAATCGGGATGTTACAAATCTACCCCCCTTAAAGAAGGTTTCATCCCCAAAACCTATTACAGGTCTTAGTCACCTAAGGACATTACCCTAGCCTTTATAAAGATTGTGGTTGCATCGGTAACCTTATATTTCATGGTTACCCATATAAATCACAATGTGTACATATTTAGACACACATCTAAATATGTATCCAATATGTCACCCTTTCTATTTAGCTTTCGCTACGGACCACTCAATGTTCGCATTTTATGGCCATTTTATGGTCATTCTCATTGCCCCTTATAATCCCGGGATCTTGACCAAGCGGGTTTGAACTGTTACATTTGTCAGTTCCGAATTAGTCATCATACGGCAAATTTTATTTCTTGCTTTTACTCTCACCGTAGGATAGTACTAGCATGCTAGCTTTTTGTTACCCTTTATCTTCCCCATCTTACGTGTTTAGGAGTTCACAGTTTATAACTCCACGTATCATTTAGGGTCAAGGTTCTAATGACCAGTGTCATAACCTTGTTGATCAAAATTCAAAATTCCAAATATTCACCCTCTCCGTAAGAGGTTCAAACGTTATTGTAATAACATCCGTACCTTAGTGTCATCACAATCTGCATATATAGCTTTCCTGCTGATGTTTACCCTGACGATAATCCTAGTCGGAATTTCATCTCACGACTTTCCCGCTAGTTGTGTCCTTGCACAGTCTAACTGTACCTACACATATTGAGTAGTATAACAATATTTGCAAGCGTTTAGCATGTCACTTTCCGTTTACATTTCACATTCGATAATGTAGTACATTTTTATTAGATGGTTCCTATGACTCTAAAAGCCATTTATACCATCCCATAACCCTTTTTAGGATTACATCGTTTCATCTATTACAATTCAACGTGTCACATATTGATCTATTCTTGGCTCATATACTAGCCTTTAGAAATTATCACATTAATTATGATTCCTTTGAATCATTTACACATCAACATACATGTTTTTAATCAAGCCATGGCTCCTAAGAGTCATTTAGCTATTTCATGTCAATATAGACCTTATCCTTCTTGCCTTATCGCTATTGGCACAATTCCTATGGATTGTTTATCATTCGATTGCCTATTAATCTATGGTTATGGTTCCTATGAACCATTTATTGTTCATTTGACACGTTGGCATATTAACATATTTTTGTGTTGCCATGGTTCTTTTGAACCATTTAGCTAGCAATCAACAAATAATCAGCATTATGATCCCTAAGGATCATTTCTAAACAATTTAACATATTGACATGGTTCTTACTAACCATTAATCAATCACATAACATTTTAGCACGTAGTTATGGTTCTTACGAACCATTACTTGTTCATATTACATTCCAACATTTATTTGGAAAATTTTGAGGATACTTACTTGCATAGCAATCCTCTGTGCATCTTCGGGAATGGCCGCTTCCAGCGTCCTCCCAAGTTTCATAATCATCTATGCTTGTGGGTCCCACCCATGAAGTTTGGTCGATCACCCATCTAACAACTTCAATTCCTTATTAGTTATACAAAACTTACACGTGAATCAACATCCTGAGTTTTTCCTGCGTTTAAACAAGGTTATTTCTCACCTTTTGTTAAACGTCTGGTCATTTCATAGGGCTACGGGTTTTCTAGCTTATGCAATAACCCGTTTCTCTTTATTCTTATTTTCCATTTCGCAATTTTACTTACTTCTCGACTTGGGTTTTAACCCAAATCACCTGAAAATTAATCACATTATATAACTTGATATCATTTAACAATTTTACGATATCACATATCAACGTAAATGAACCGCCCCAGCGGCTTTATTAATTAAAGACATGGAACCATTTTAACTTGTTAGTTCCATGGTTACTCATTAATCTTTCACTTATATCAACTTCATATAAGGTTCACCCTTGGTACATCTAGTGATGTCCCAAATGCAACCTTCTTTCAAATTAATGGCTTCACCAATTGCCACTTTCATTATATTGGTTTCACGGCTCCTAAAGAGTCGTTTTTCACCAATTTCCATTTTCTTTATATTGGTTTCACAGCTCCTAAAGAGTCTTTCTTCACCAATTTCCAATTTCCAATTTCTTTATATTTCAATTTCAAATTATGACCTCATGGGTCCAAACTCTTATTCTGACTCGATTTAGACACATGTGTTATGCATTATCATTTATCAAAGTGTAATCCAGGTTGGGTAGTCCCACCCTGGTTGTACCTTAGCACATGCTCATTATACATTCGAGTCCTAGCCCAATGCCTTTTGGAGTCGTAGGTATCATCATCCATCCACTTTCTTGGGGGAAATTGTCCTGCAAAATCAATGTGTCACTTCTGACCACTTTTAGGGTTTTCCTTACCTCTAGCAAGGTTACCCTACATGAACATAAATATTCACTTCGTTTCAAGATACAACATTGTCGACTTATGTGTCAGAATGCTATCTTGTTACATTAACAAATTTCTATTCAAGTTACAACATTGCACAATTACTTGTCACAATGCTATCTTGTTACCTTTGTAAATTTTCATCTCATTTATGATTTATGGTTCCGACGAACCATTTATGATCAAATTCCTCATGATACATTGTGGTGGCTCCCTAGAACCATTTCCACCCATCGTATCATGCTTGACAATTATATGGTTCTTGCAAGACAAAAGCATGATCCTAACATAGTAGGATTCGAGAATACTTATTAATTGCAAATTCCCTTGCCCTTGGCAAGGTTTTCTAAGTTTTATTGGTCATGGCATATAACTTTCCACAGGTTTATATGAGGTTTCTCGGCTAGGCTTTACCCCGTTGCTACCCGCCTCATCGATATTTCGGCTCTCAAAGCCTCCCTTCTTTATCCCTCTATAGCATCACCACCATCATGGTTCGTCATTGATCTACAGAGTTACAATTTTCATTAGCTTACAACTTCTATTTACCTTTGCCCGCTGCAAGGTTTTTATAACATTATATTGGTTGTGGCCAATATCCTCCCACATGCTTATACGAGGTTTCGAGCCTTAGCTTTACCCCGTTTCTACCTGGGACACTTCACTCACGCACTTCCCGGTTCAGGTGTGAAACACCTCCCCGTGCGTTTCCTCGAGTGATAGTCAATGGGTTTGCCTTTACTGGCATATAGGAATTATTATTCCTATTAGACACAAACAATAACAATCAATTTATGGTTAAACACCTTACCTCTGGACACTTCATCAAGCTTGAACCGATCACTTTTCTCCGTTCCCTAAGCTCAAGGTTTGAGTTCAAGTACTCCCCGAGTACTTAATTCCCTCAAACCATGGCTCTGATACCAAATTGTAACACCCGTATACAATTTGATGCCAAACACATGCCATTACTTCATTACTTTATAAAAATTCGGTCCCAGAAAATTTTTGTACCAAACCATATGGTTTGACAATCATAAAACCCATCATTGAGGTTTACACTTACAAAATATACTAGTAATGAGTTTGACATCCAAAAGTGTTCATCAACTTATACAAAAGTTCTCTTTACCAAAATACAAGACGGGTCATTCATTCTAGGTGTGATCGGTTCTTTAATTGTCTTGATGAGCATCCCCGCTAGACTTTTCATTTACCTGCAATTTACTCACTTTCAATAGTGAGTTTCTATTGCTTACATGAATAAATATCATTAACAATGAAGAAAACAATCGAAATTAAAATGCAGCGTCTAGGCGTATCGCCTAGAATGACAGAACTTCTAAGCGATACGCTTAGACATGTAGGCGTATCGCCTACTTAATCATATGGTCCAAGCGATACGCGTGGAGCTGGTTTTCCAGGGATTCGGCCAATTTCGGCCAATTCCATACTTAGCCAAAATTTGGGTTTTTTCACCTTGCTTCTTACCAGATTTTACTAACTGTTTTCTAGCCCTTTTTAAGTCATTCTATCATCACAAAACACTTTTTAAACATGTTTTTAATCATACAAACATACCTTATCCGAGTCAAATTCGTACAATGCATTTACGAGTTCATCCAACCCGTTTGACCCGTTAGGGAATTTCCTTGTGGCAACCCCAAAGGTTACCATCCAGAATTTATCCACAACATATATTATGCAACTTTAACTACAAATTATAAGCGATTAGCATGAATATGATTGTATGCACCCTTGCTTGGTTATACAATTCTATTTCGCATCTAGCTTCTTACATTACCATTTTACTTAAGTTTTTAGACACAAGTCAAACAATTACATTCATATTGTCCTACTTGTCATTGGATTACATAACTAAGGTAGTTAATATCCAATTGACCCAATTTCCTCGTTTGACCCGTTAAGACGGGTCCTTGCCTTTGGTATCTTCCAATGCCTCATTTGACCACATCTAAGCATTTAGGATCTATGGTTCTATAAACCATTTACGATCCTTCTTTTCTTGTTACATGGCTTAGGCTCTTTAAACCCCTTTCCGCCCATTGTAACTTGTTATTCGCTTTATGATTCCTCCGAATCTTACCTACGGTCAAATTTAGCCATTGGAGAACCTTTTGACAATTAGGCTTCATGGTTCCTAGAACCATTCGTCACCCATAGTATAGCTCATAGTTTATTCCATCGTATGTATTTACACAATTATTTATATCTACTACTTGTAACATAAACAATGTTACACGTGCATTTGGTTCCTGCAAGCCATTATCAATGAATTACTCACTAGCATATGATTATGGTCCCTATGAACCGTTTAGCTAACAATAACATTTGGCCATTATTATGGTTCCTATGAATCAATTAGTAAGTATTATTCTTTGACTCAATACTAGTAATCCTTTAGACTCATTTGACCCGTTTAACCCATTAGCATGAATCCTACGATTCATTTACCGCTAATGTCATATATATTCATGATTCCGTTAGAATCATTTAACCCGTTTAACCCATTAGCATGAATCATACGATTCATTTACCACTAATGTCATATATTCATGATTCCTTTAGAATCATTTGACCGTTTAACCCATTAGCATGAATCCTACGATTCATTTACCGCTAATGTCATATATTCATGATTCCTTTAGAATCATTTGACCCGTTTAACCCATTAGCATGAATCCTACGATTCATTTACCGCTAATGTCATACATTCTTATAACCATGGTTCCTATGAACCATTTAGTTGTGTATTGTTCTTTGACTCATTACTTACTTAGAGCTTAACTCTAATTATTTGACTTTGTACTTATACGCCATTAAATGACTTGCCACGTAGGCCAAGTCTATCACATTTCTAAACATCATGCATTTTATATCATTGTAGCAAATATGAGTCGTTAACAAAATATGTAACATAACATAGATGTTACCTCGTGGCCTTCAAAATTGTTACCCGGTCTTATGCGTGCTCCATCCTCTTAGTTGCATCGTTTAAGCATCTAAGACATTTAGCATGATTCCATATTAGTCCATATTCACATCTTTAGCACTTAATTTGTTTAATACATTAAGGCCTCATGTTTAGCATTCATAAACATCCATTTGCTAATCACTAGCTCATTTGGACATTTCATCGAGCACTTGGCGTGCTTAAAACATAATCAACATAGTTTACCCCCATTTGGTTTATGTTTAGTGTCCACTTATGCCTAACATAAGTATATAACAATTTCGTTGCATTTACGTATAATATTAACGTATTGCAACTTCAAAGAACACCCAATTCCAACATATTCCATCAAAATTTTGAAATCTTAGTCCTTAAATATGTAAATTCGTCACTTAGGGTTTACCCTACCAAAACTTTGTGTTTAAGCTACAAATTCAAGCATTCTTAAGTCTATAAAACCATATAAACATTATATAACACAATGGACCTATCACAGCTTTAAAGCATCCAATTTGGTTTAAATTTCAGACCGTAAGCATACTTGGAGATAGGGTTTACTTACTTGATGACCTTCAATAGCATAATGATGATAAAAGCTCATAAAATCCGACTTCTATCCATCAAAATCGCAGCTAATGGTCCTCCCATTGAGAGAAATCGAATTAGGGAATGGAAGAGGGGTGGGAGTCGATCTCCTGGAGCATCTCACGATCTCCCCCCTTTCCATATGCTTTGCCTATATTTTTGTTTCACTATTTGCACAATTGGCCCTTCAAATATCATGCTTATTTACCATTTAACATAAACTTGTATTTACAAAGTGAACACTCAACTTTCATCTAAGTATCATGTTGACACATGAACTAGATTGTAACTTATCCCAACATGCCTCAAATTCTACAGAAATTTCTCATACAAAAATCGGGATGTTACAATTATGCCATTGATGGGTGCACTTTCCCCTAACATGTAGTTTAATATGAACGTTATCATCTTTATAAATTTAAAAACTTGAATAAAAGTGGTGTTTTTCTAACCCATAACTGAACTATTTTTTACACACTGTCAGTCGCCGATCTGTATTTGGCTCATTTTATACCATTTTCTACTTTAAATTAGTGTAATTTGTTATGATTTTTTTATCACGTGTATATTAAAGATGAATATACAAGGTGATATCAAAGATGCTGATATGAACCCAGGGTACTTGCATCCTCAATGCAGAAGGGGAGAGGAAAGGTTGTCGGTTACTGGTTGAATATGTATAATTTGGGTGAATTGCTCATGACCTTCAAACAAGAGTTCACACTTATTTGTAGGTCCACGAGACTAAACATGGGATCCAAAGGGGCAGCGCCTCGGAAAGAAGCAAGGTATAGGGCCGGGCGCCCCATGTGGGGTCCAAGGGGTAGACAGTGGCGGTCCAGGATTTTCTATGTAGTCACTATTTTAAATGTTTCCAGATTTCATAGAAACACACAAAGAAATTCTGGCTCGGGTCGGGTGAATCACATAAATACGACTATGCACATAGCACGCGATTAAAATTAAAAAAAAAACACATAATACATACGATAGCACATTACAAATTAAAAACATCATCTATAACTCTTCCTTAATGAAGCTTTCATCTTTTGAAATAGAAGAATCACAGACTAAAGAATCTCATAAACAATACACATAATAAGAATCACAAATCAATATAAATAACAATTATTAATCTATCATGATTTTGGATTTGAAGAAAGAAAAGAATAAAACAAAATTAGAGGCTAACCTTGAAGAATTAAAAATAGTAGATATGTGAAACCTTAGAAATTTTATGAATCTTGATTATCCTATGTGAGGATTGAGATTCTCACCACACGAGACCAAATGAATGTAGTAGATTGAATTTGAAAAAGAAAAATGACGACAAGGAAGGAGACGTTTATAATTAAGGAGAATTATGGAATTGTTATTAATCTAAATTATTTACTTATTTGGGCTAATTAAATTTAAATTTTAATCCCAGTAGATTGTGGGCTATTAGTCTATTATTGGGCCATTTTTGATTTGTTCGTAGTGCTGAATGGATATTGTTGGGCTGCTGGAACTTAAGGGGGGAAAACGAGAAAAAATGTGGCTAACGAGACTTGAACTTGGGACACTCGGAACTCCAAAACTTCGCACCACACAAGCTAGACCACTGAGACATAATTCATTTTTTTTTTCATTTCGTAAAATATATTATACACATGTATTCACCATAAGAAAAAACAATGTAGTCCTTTGTAAAATCTGTAGATATGGTTCTACATGAACGTGAAAAAAGACTGTATTCCTGTGATTACGTATCATTAGACCTAAATCCGCCCCTAGGGTTAGAGCCCTCTGGTTGGGATCAAGCTGTAATTGTTTTAAAATGTTATTATTCAAAATTAAATATAGATAAGTGCTATGCATTTGTCTATATGCTACGGAATTTTAAATCCCATTATGATCATACATATGCTCTCTGCAAAACCTGAAATCCGTAAAGAAATTAAAAATCAAATTTGATTTTATTCGATTGAAACATTTGGGTATAATCCAAATAGTAAGCGATTAGTGACTTCAAATTCTATCAAGTGTTCGACCCTCTCATTCTCGAAATAGCCCAACGCTAACCTGAGGCAAACGAGGAGAGTGGAGTTGGTTGTCGTCGGTCGGAGATAGTGACTGAATAATTTTTGATTGATTAACTTTAAATAGGGGTAAGGTTTAACTATTTGTTGGTGAAACAGAAGGGGGGGGGGGGTTAATGAAATACAAAAAACATTAAAAAAAGAAATTCCACTATGGGATGCGAGTTCAGGGGTAGCGGACGCTACCCCTCATTACCATGTCAGTCCGCCCTTCACTACGTCGAAACTCACCTTTGGCCACGGAAAAAAACCGTGACAAA
>JBCNJP010013852.1:0-11774 GCA_039602395.1 Deinandra increscens subsp. villosa
CTACATTGATCTTCACTACACCGTCCAAAATTTTTAATATTCCCAATGTCTTGTGTGTTCCTCAAATGCGCAACCGTTTACTTTCTGTTGCCAAACTTTGTAGCACTAACAATGTCTCCGTTGAATTTTTTCCTTCCTTTTTCTTTGTGAAGGATATCAGCACGGGGGCGCCTCTCATGAGGGGAGAGAATATTGACGATGTGTACTACCTTCCTCAAGTCAAGCACGAGCCGCAAATAAATGCTACTACCACATCCTCGCTTCAGTGGCACCATCGCCTCGGTCACCCGAGTTATCATATTTTCAAAATTATTTGTAAAGACATTGGCATTTCTTTATCGTCTCTGTCTGAGTCTAAGTTTCATTGTCAGTCTTGTGCTATGAATAAGAGTCATAAACTTCCCTTTGGCAAAAATTCTTTTATTGCTACAAAACCTCTACAATTGCTATATTCTGACGTTTGGGGTCCCGTTCAACAATCTGTGGACGGATTTAAATATTACGTAATTTTTGTTGATTATTTTTCTCGATATGTATGGCTTTACCCACTAAAGTTAAAATCCGAAGTCGCAAAATTTTTTCCTCAATTTAAAACTTTAGTGGAGAAGTTCTTTCACCACCCCATTACGTCACTTTTCACCGACAACGGTGGTGAATATATCGGGCTATCCTCATACCTTAAGTCTTGCGGCATATCTCACTACACCACTCCTCCCCACACACCTGAACAGAACGGTTTCGCCGAGCGACGGCATCGACACATTGTCGAAACCGGTCTCGCTCTCCTCCATTTTGCTGGGCTACCATCCACCTATTGGTCGCATGCCTTCCAAACAGCAACTTACTTAATCAACCGTCTACCCACCCCAACCCTTTCCAATAAATCTCCCTTCCACATACTCTACAACTCTCAACCCAATTACACCAAATTAAAAACGTTTGGATGCTTATGTTACCCATGGCTCCGACCCTACGTCTCCTCCAAACTTGAACCAAGATCCCAGCCTTGTCTCTTTCTCGGGTACTCCGATTCAAAATCGGCATATAAATGCCTTGACACGAAAACTATGAGACTATACCACTCAAGGCATGTTACATTTGTTGAGGCCACCCTTCCATTTAGAGACAAAAAGCTTCCCAACCCACTCCCCTCAATCCCCTGATGACTTTCTGCATGGGAAGTCCACAAATCCACCAGCCCACTCCCCAACTTACCCCACATCCCTCCATTCCTAACACGCTGCCTAACCCGACCCCCTACCTCACCACACTCACCTACCACACCCTCCTCACCTATAACCCCTCCCTCACCCAACCCATCTCCAACACCACACTCACCTACCATACCCTCTTCGCCAGATACCACGTCCCATTCCCACCCCACACCTCCCTCTTCACCTATTTCTCCCATGCACTCTTCCTCATCCATGCATACCTCCACGTCCCCTCCCAGCCCCACTCACGAACCCAACACTCCAACTTCTCCCACCGCCACCTCTCCCATAATTCACTCTCAACAGTCCTTCCCCACTCCCGACTCCGCTTCTGCTTCCAACCCCCCTCTCTCTCGACCCACCCGCATCCGAAAACCCAACACCAAATATTTCAACAACAACTTCGTCAACTCCACCACCGTTCATCCTATTCCTCCTTTCCTTGTTCCTCACACCTACCTTCAAGCCTCCAAAGACCCTCTCTGGCGTGAGGCTATGGATAATGAATACAATGCTCTTTTACACAAGCATACCTGGGAACTTGTTCGCCCCACCGATCGTAAACCTATTGGATGCAAATGGATCTTTCGGATAAAACGGCGTCCCGATGGCTCTATTGATAAATACAAGGCCCGCCTAGTAGCTAAGGGCTTTCATCAACAGTTTGGGCAAGAATACTTTGACACTTTCAGTCCGGTCACAAAACCGGTTACCATTCGCACCGTCTTGTCCATTGCATTGTCACGAGGATGGAATCTTCGATAACTAGACGTGAACAATGCGTTCCTCCACGGCCACCTACAAGAAGAAGTCTACATGCAACAACCGCCCGGCTACACCGATGCTCAACGACCCAATCATGTTTGCCGATTAACTCGGTCGTTGTATGGGCTCAAGCAGGCCCCTCGGGCATGGTATTTAGAACTAACAACCTTTTTGCTTAAGACAGGTTTTCAGAAGTCGCTTTCGGATGCTTCTCTCTTTATCTACAACACCCACGGGTGTTATCTGTTATTTTATGGTGTATGTGGATGATATCATCCTAACGGCTAATGATCAAAAGTTCACTGATGTGTTTGTTTCCCAACTTGCAGCAAAGTTCTCCATCAAAGACTTGGGATACCCAAGTCACTTCCTTGGTGTGGAACTTATCCCTACTACTAATGGTTTGTTTCTCTCGCAGCATAGACACATTCATGATCTTCTAGTTGCTCACCGCATGGATGGCGCAAAGTCGGTCACCACGCCTCTCTCCTCCTCCGAAGCATTAGCAGTTGAAGATGGTACCTCTCATATTGATCCGAAACCGTATCGTCAATTGATCGGGTCCCTGCAGTATCTCGCCTTCACGAGACCGGATATAGCTTTCTCTGTCAACAAACTCGCACAATTTATGCACCATCCCACCGAGTTACATTGGCAGGCCCTTAAACGTTTACTTCGCTATCTTAAAGGGACTGTGTATCACAGGTTATTTCTAAACAAGCATTCTCCACTCAATCTCACCGCCTTCTCCGATTCCGATTGCGGTGGAGTCACCACCGCTGGCCGCTCTACCACAGGTTACTTAGTCTATCTCGGGAAAAACATCATTTCCTGGAAATCATCTCGTCAAAAGTCGGTCTCCCGCTCGTCAAGCGAGGCCGAATACAAAGCGCTTGCCAACGCCTCTTCCGAGCTAGCATGGATTCAAAATCTCCTCAAGGAACTTGGTATTGCATCCTCAGGCCCTCCAGTTTTATATTGTGACAACACCGGAGTTACATATGTGTGTGCCAACCCAGTTTATCACTCTCGTATGAAGCATATTGCACTCGACTATCACTTTGTTCGAGAACAGCTAGCCGCTGGGGCGCTTCGGGTTCGCTACATCCACTCCGCTGATCAGCTTGCCGATACCCTTACTAAAGCTCTCTCTCGGTCACCTTTCTTGAAGATTCGGTCCAAGATCGGTGTCTCCGATGGAGCCTCCGTCTTGCGGGGCGTATTAGTCAATGATCCTAATGTATATTAGTATATATTTAGAAGATTCCTGTAGTCTATTCATGGCATGTCATTTATTTACATTCCTAGATTAGTTCTCTTAATTGTAGTATAAATGTATCATTGTATCGTCATTACGATTAATGAGAATTGTATTCACAATCCTTACAAAATGTACATGGATGAAACAATTTCGGCGTCATGTATAATTGACAAACTTCCACCAAAGTGGAAAGATTTTAAACATACCCTTAAACACCGAAAGGATGATTTAAGTTTGGTTCAATTGGAAAGTGATTTGAGAATTGAAGAATCTTTAAGATTACGAGAAACCGATAAGGGTGAAGAAAAAGTGGAAGGAAATCAATTAAATGTTAACATGGTTAAAAACACAAAAAAGTTTAAGAAAATTAACAAAGATCAAAAGGGAAAAAGAAAGTTTAAAGGAAAGGTGGATGATTCCAACAAGAAGCCTAAACTCATATGTTGGAATTGTGGAAAACCCGGACACTTGAAACATGATTGTCGAGTCAAGACACGTCCGGGAAACAAGAACGGAGATGGGGCAGGACCAAGCGGGTCGAAAGACCCACCGGGTCAACAAGGTACATGTGCTAATCAGATCTGTAATTTTGATGTTAGAATCTATGATTTGGATACAAAATTTTCAAATATTTTACAACCCAATTATGGGTTAGAATTGAAAGCACATGGAATCCCATATAGGCCGAATTTATGCTCAGGTCCTAGTGGAGATAATTTTTCAACCAATTTAAATAAGTCAACAACTCAAAATGTTATAGTGGTCCAAATGGGCATAAAATGGCAAACAATTTAATTGGCACTTTGCAAATAGAACGACCCAATATTGGGCTTTTTTGTCGAACAACCCTTTGAAGGGGCAGTGTTGCACTCAAAAGAAATTTATGTGACATATATTTCTGAATCTTATTATGTGCAGGATGATGGGTTGTCATGGTGGGTGGATTCGAGAGCTTCGAGTCATGTTTGCAAAGATTCAAGATGGTTTACTAAATTAAAGTATGTTGAAGACGGATCTGTGGTACGAATGGGAAATGTGGCTACCGAACTCATCAAAGGATTTGGAAGTGTAACTTTAGTATTTACTTCTAATAAGAAGGTTGTATTAGATGATGTACTTTATGTCCCGGGAATTCGAAATAATTTGTTATCCGGTATTATGTTAAATACATATAGATTCAAACAAGTAATAGAATCCGATAACTTGTATTATCTAAACATGGCACCTTTGTGGGCTTTGGTTATCTTTCTAATGGTTTGTTTAAATTGAATATTCATGTGCTTTTCGTGGTTGAATCCGTGTGTATGACGTCTTCATCAAATAATCCGGTAGATTAAATATCTAATTTATGGCATGCAAGACTAGGTCACGTTAATTATTTTAAAATGAAAGACATGTCAAAAATGAGTCTTATTCATAACACTAAATGTCACATGTGTAAATTGACTAAATTACACGAAAACCTTTTCAAAGTATTAAAGAAATTCAAAATTACTTGAACTCATACACTCAGATGTGTGACCTTCATAGTACTCCATCGTTAGGAAATAAAAAGTATGCCATTACTTTATAGACGATGCTACTAGATTATGTTACACTTATTTATTACAATCCAAAGATGAGGCTCTTGATAAATTCAAAATTTATAAACAAGAGGTTGAGCTTCATGAAAATGGTTTAATAAAAGACCTTCGTACTGATAGAGGTGAGGAATATTATGACCCACTTTATTTTCAATCAACTGGTATAATACACCAAACAACAACACCTTATACACCACAAAAAAATGGTGTCACAGAACGAAAGAATAGGACATTAAAAGAAATGGTAGATTCCATGTTGTCGTATTCTGGTTTAAGTGAAGGTTTTTTGTTTTTTGTTTTTTTTAGGGGGGGGGGGGGGGGGCTATGTTAATGGCATGCCATCTGTTGAACAAAATTCCTAATAAACAGAACAAGAGTCCACAAGAGCTAAGTTACCCAGGGTTTGGGGCTGTAGAGCTGTGGTAAGAATCACTGAACCTAAAAGAAGAACTTTAGGTGAAGATGCATTGATTGCATATTCATTGGATATGCCGAGCACTCTTCTGTGTATAGGTTCTATGTAGTGGAACCAAATTACTATGTCTCAGTTAATACTGTGATTGAGTCGAGAGATGCTGATTTTGGAAATGAGGACATATTTTCTTCTGTACCAAGGTTGAAAGAAATGCCTCATAGCTTAAAAGCTTCAGCTGATCCTTTAGCAAATGCTTCTACTAGTACCTCAGATATACCTCTTAGAACTGAACCAAGGAAGAGTAACAGGGCTAGAAAGCCCAAGTCATTTGGAGATGATTTTCAACTATATTTAGTTGAAGGCACAAGGCAAAAAGTTAAATCTCAGATTCATTACTATTACAACATTAAGGAGGATCCAAAGAATTATAAGGAGGCTATGGCCTCTAGGGATGTGGCCTTTCGGAAAGATGCCATACATGATGAGATGGATTCCATCATGCAAAATAACACTTGGATATTAATAGACTTACCCCATGAATGTAAGCCATTGGGTTGTAGATGGATATTAAAGAGAAAAATGAAGGTAGATGGTGGCATTGATAAATTTAAATCCAGATTGGTCATACAAGGCTTTAGACAAAAAGAAGGAGTAGACTTCTTTGACACTTATGCATCTGTTGCTAGAATATCCACTATAAGGTTGCTAATTGCACTTGCTTCAATACATGGTCTAATAATTCATCAAATGGATGTTAAAACAACATTCCTGAATGGCGAATTAGATGAAGAAGTGTACATGAAACAACCAGAAGGATTTGTGCTACCTGGTAATGAGCACAAGTTATGTAAACTCATCAAATCATTATATGGTCTGAAACAGGCGCTTAAACAATGGCATAAAAAATTTGATGAGGTGATCTTGTCTAATGGATTCTCTTTGAATCAAGCTGACAAGTGCGTTTACATCAAATTTGACTCTTCAGGAAAAGGAGTCATAATTTGTTTATATGGATGACATGCTTATATTTGGTACTGACCAACTTCGATATGAAGGATTTGGGGGAGGCAGATGTTATCCTAGGAATAAGGATAAAGAGAGGTAAACATGGAATTTCATTAATACAATCTCACTATATTGAGAAAGTGTTAAAGAAGTTTAATCATATGTATTGTTCCCGTGTCAGTACGCCAATAGATTTTAATGTCAAGTTGATGCCTAATAAGGGCAATTCTATCTCCCAGCTACAATATGCAAAAGTGATTGGATGTTTGATGTATGCTATGATTACTACCAGACCGTATATAGCATATGCTGTGGGAAAACTTAGTAGGTTTACCAGTAATCCTAGTACTTCTCATTGGCAGGCTGTGAATAGATTGTTACAATATTTAAAGGGAACAATGAACCATGAATTATGTTATTTAGGTTATCCTTCTGTTATAGAAGGATATTCTGATGCTAGTTGGATCATAAATATGGAAGATCATTCGTCCATTAGTGGTTGGGTATTTCTTCTTGGTGGTGGTGCAATCGCATGGGCATCCAAGAAACAAACCTGCATCACAAAATTGACTATGGAATATGAGTTTGTAGCCTTAGATGCTGTCAGCAAAGAAGTTGAATGGCTAAGAAATCTGATTTATGAGATTCCATTATGGCTGAAACCAATATCACCAATATCTATCAGATGTGATAGTGCAACTACGTTGACTAAGGCCTATAGTCATATACAATGGAAAATCTAGACATCTGGGTGTCAGGCATATCATGATTAGAGAATTAATCATGAATGGGGTGATATCTATACAATTTGTAAAATTAGAATTTAACATGGCTGATCATTTAACCAAAGGGTTGACTAGAGATCTCGTGAAGAATTCAGTCATAGGGATAGGCCTAAAGTCCACTTAAAATATCTTTGTAACGAGACACCCAATTCCCACTTAATACAACGTTAGGTGCTGAATTCAATGTGGAAAGCTTGTTATAAAGATTTTGGAACACTAACAACTCATCCCAAGGTACGTGTTCAGACTGCAAGATACGTTGGGTTGAAGTTTAACTTCTTAATAGTTCATTGAAAAATTGTGTCACACCCCGAGAAAATGACTAAACGTGGGCATGTGACTGATTTGGCATCATGGTCATGGTTATGAATCATGACGTCTAATGAATATTTAATTTAACCACTTGTCTTTTGAAAATATAAGTTTCAAACATTTAATTAAACATTAAACAATGTCGCCAAAATACCCAAACAATAAACGCTCACGTCGAGCGAGACTTGTAATTCTAAACATTAGTACATCAACGTCCATAATCAAACATTAAGCAAATCAAGACTTGTGACATTTCAAATTAAACCCGACACTAAATTATTCTATCGATTTATATGAATATATAAATCATCCGAGATCGATCCAAAAACCAACTTTCTATCCGTTTATCATTTCGACCCAAACAAAGTGTCGTTGGACTCGTTGGATCGACCCGGACTCAACCCGACCCGAGACCCGGTTCAGCCCAGTGAGCCCAATGGGCCTACCAGCCCATTTCTTTTTCTTTTTCTTTTTCTTTTCTCCTTTCCTCTCGGCCCATCCCGGCCCGTTTCTTTTTTTGGCCCGACGACCCAGCCGGCCTGGCCCACATCTCCCTCTCTTTTTCTTTCGGGCCGAAGCCCACCATCTCTCTCTCTTTTTCTCTCGGACCGGCCAGCCCGCCTCCTCCTCCTCTTCTCTTTTCCGGTTCGGGCTCAAGCCCAATTCCTCCTTTCCTTCTCTTTTCTTTTCCGGTTCACACCTCCTTTCCTCCCATTAGATTTCAACCAAATTCCCAACTTGCTTTAGATTTTGTCACCTAAATCCCACATGCCTAATACATATTTGTCAACTAAACACTCCCATGTGTACTTGATTTTAGACACAAATGTCTAAGAGAAGTACACTCATGTTCCTTGACCATTGGTTAATCCTTTTAACCATCCAAGCAAGACAAAATTTGTCTCCCTTGTCCCTCCTCTTGAACCGGTTCACATGCACCTCTACATACACTTTCCTTCCACTTTTCAAACACACATGGGTTAAGGATATAGAGAAACCAAGTGATTCAAACCAAGACGTCAACCTCCCTCTCCCGGTTCACTTAAAACTGAGCCCCCTTTCGGTCCACATTAAACCAAAACCAAGCCCTCACATAACCACCTTTTTATAACACTTAAACTCTCTCATTTCACACTTAACCATTCAAGAGAAACACACATTTTCTCTCTAGTCTCCCTCACTCTCTCTTGCTCTCGGCCACACTAAGACCGCCACCACCAACCATTTTTCCACCATCAACCACCACACAATCTAGTTTCTAATCACTTCTTTGATCACGGTAATCCATCAACAACTCCCATTTCATTAATTTTCTTTCATTATTTTTTCTAATCTCTCATGAACAACCTTTTTTCTAATCCTTTGTTTTCTTGTCAAAACCATGACAAATTCTTCATGCTTTCACCATCTTATTCTTAATTCAAGATCAAGGGTGGGTTAGGAGCTAAACTTGGAAGCTAAATCAACAACCCATCAAGTCCTTTACCGATCCGGAAAACTCTAAGTGAGGAAACTTACTTTCTTTGCTTATTTTTCTATAAATCTTCATATTTATATGTCACATGTCGTGTTCATGATAAGTGACTTGCTAGCAAACATGTATGTTAGTATGGTTATGTGCTCATGATGGAAACTAGTTCATGTTAAATTTGATTATTTGACTAAAAATAAAACATAACTTGTATGTTTGTTAAAAAGTGCCACTTTAGTGACCAAGTTTGGACAACTACTATTTCTTGTATGTTAAAAATAATTTGGAACACTTAACTTGGTGTAAAACATGTATACAAAATGTCAAAAATCGGATTTCATGAAAAATATATGTTTTGTAAAAACTGATCAGAGATGACACACTTTCTGCGTGTCATAAAGTTGCTGTCATTTGGAAAATACATGTAGTGTGGACACTGATCAGAGATGACACACATATTTTGCGTGTCATAAAACTGCTGTCACTTTAGAAAAATATACATTTTTCCAATCTTTCAAACACTTATAGTTTTGACTCCAAAACTGAAACCAAAGTTATTTAAGGATGATTTTGAGCCATAAAAGTGTTTATCAAGGATCCAACCATGAAACTCTAAAGAAATGTAAACATGGAATTTTTGTGATAAAAATACCATTTATTTTCATGAAGAATTAAGTTTAAAACCTTGTGACAAACTTGTGACCACTTAGGACTTGTGATGTATTATTAGGGATGCCAAAGATGTTTTCCAAACATACAAAATAATTTGAGAAGTTAAACACTTGAAAACAAAACGATTAAATATCGTAACTACGACTTTTCGGTGAAAATTATAACTATATTTTTGGTTAAGAATCGGATCTGGACCAGAACATGAAACATGCCCATTCTGACATGTGAAAAGTGGTTTATTGAAGTTCAAAGTTGGAAAAACATGTTTTATAAACAAACCGGACAAAAACTGTAACTTTCGGTTACTCGAAAACGTCGGATTTTACAAGATAAACTTCCACCAATTCAATTGGCAACTTAGAACCCTAATACACATTAGAACAAGTCTACTAACAAATCCTAAGTGTTAAGGAAACTTAAAACGTCACAAAACCAGTCAAATCGGTCAAACCGGTGAAACAGATAACTACCGGACGAACCAAGACTTGATTTTACCAAAATATAACTTCATATATTTTTGGAAACATTTCTTCATAATAAATGAAAGATTTTATTTATTAATCAAAAGGGTTCAAAACCTTACAAATATTTAATAAATTAAATATTTATAATTCTCCTAACGTTTAAAGAAAAATAATCCATATTATTCAATATTTATTTTTCAAACGCGAAAATCTAATTATTATTTATTTATTCAAATAGGTAATAAATTCCACCAACTTCAATATTATTTATTAGCCAATAAATAATGTCCTAGGATTTCCATCACTGTCATCGGGTAATAACAGTCAAGACTTAACCTTGAACATTGAGTGACGTATTCACTAACTCAAGATAGCCAAACCCTAATACGTCATAACATTACCTTGTAGACGTTTGCTAGGCTAAGTTCAACCAATCATATCTGTCATCCATCTTCAAACATGTGAGTCTTCACGACCCCTTTTACATTTCTGTTTTCTAACCTGGGGGAGAATTCAATGATTACTTTTCAATTTCATTTTTGTCAGATATTATGATAACTGTAAGAAGTATTGATTGCATGTTCTTTTCATATCCCCAAACTGTGTATTCATGTTGATTCATGTTATATGCCTAAGTCCCACTATTAATTGAGTTCAATTAGTTCATTCGAAACGATAGCTTGTGAGTAGATCTATTTGGGTTGACGACCCTGCCCTGACTTGGTCGCTCCAGTCATGACTCCACGGTTATAGTCAAGGGGTACATTTGTTATTCTGGTCATTCGGTGTTCTTGGGGAAGGATACCAGGAGTGGGTAAACAGTTAGTTTTGAATTCAAGGTTCATGATTAATCTTTACAACAACAGTGTCAAATAAACTAATATTCTGACAGACTAAACATTTTCAAACATAAATTCCAACAGTTCTAGTGTCATAAAACCTGTGAACTCACCAACAATTCTGTTGACTTTTTAAATTCTTGAATTCTCAGGTGATTAGAGACTGCAACTCCATGTTTTTCTGTTCCGATCCTGCTTGTCATATCATGGTCTGCCTGCCGTGTGTTCATGCATTTCATTTTGGAGATTTAGACGCATTACGCCTTAGGGTAGTTATGTTTATAAATCTCATGACTATGTCTTTTGGAAAACTTATCATGTAACCACTACTTTAATTCCGCTGCTACGGTTTTAGATGTTTAATTAAATGTTTGAAACTTATATTTTCAAAAGACAAATGGTTAAATTAAATGTTCATTAGACGTCATCATTCATAACCATGACCATGATGCCAAATCAGTCACATGCCCACATTCAGTCATTTTCTCGGGGTGTGACATACGTGGTATCAGAGCCACGGTTATAGTGAATTTGGATGCATCGGTCTGCACCTTGTCTATAACCTAAGCTCTGCATCATTCATTTGTGTGTGTGTGTGTGCATTCATGCATTGCCTTGTATGTGTGCCAACTTGCAAACCAATGTGCTTTCTCTTAGTTGATTGCCTAACATAAGTATTATATATAATATTGTTGTAACTTGGAATTGTCACAGCATGGCAAACGAGGAAATCGTTGTGATACCTTCTGACTCTGAGCCAGAGCCAGACTATACCCCGTCTTCACCTGATGATGTGCCTGGGTCGCCAGACTACACGCCGTCTTCACCTGTCCCAGAGACTGCACTTTTCCCCGACCATTCGACTCAGGTTGACACTACGAAGGACAACTGGGATCCGATTACGTCAGATGACGAGTTCTACGAGGATGAGCCCGAGGAGACTATCCCTACTACTTTCTACCCTCCCGTCGCTGTGATGTCGGTTCCC
>JBCNJP010013853.1:0-11774 GCA_039602395.1 Deinandra increscens subsp. villosa
GTGATGATCAATCTCGGTTGATTTCACTCCATAGATCTCTGAAACTCAAGAACACACACTAAATACACCAAGAACACACACACAAAGGCTCTCTTGTAGAAATAACCAGGAGGAACGAGTTCGGATTCGAAAACTCAAAACAAATGAAGAAGATGATGATGATGAATCATGAATAATCATAAACAAGAAAGATGAAGAACATATCGAATGATTTCATATAACCGAATGATTAGTTACAAGAAATCATGAAGAACACTTTCTCTCTCTAGAATCCATGACTCACTCTCTCTCTAGAATGGAAATCTCACACTCTACAAGAAAATCATCATCTCCACATTCGGAGACTCCTTTACTTGTAATGGGCACCCTCACTATATAGTGAGGGTGACTAACGACAGAAAAACATAACGAATTAGCGAAATTACAAGTAAATGAGATAAACATAAATATTAATTAAATCAAAGCTGATTAAATTAATCCGAAGCTTGACTCGCTCGAACCGATCTTCCGTTGACTTTTACGTTGACCGTTGACCCGAACGGTTGACTTTTCCGGAAAACGGTCTTCGGTCTAATCTCGCAAGCCTCGAGCATCACAACTTAGTCTATAAATCGATTCACATGGATTCTTCAGTCGAATGCTTCGGTAAACAGATTTGATGGCGTCAGTCACATAAATTTTTGTTCTAACAATTTCCCCCTTGACTGACGCTTTCAAATATGTTCAACTGCTGAAGAATCGCTCTGCCGTACATCTTCAATGAGAAACTGATAAACCGGAGACAATCTGTCGAAGAGATTCCCCCTCTGAATAAGCTTCTTCTGTTCTCGTTACTCCAGTTTGAGATCCAAGTGTTCCGCTCACTCGGTTCACACGGTCGGGTACAATACTGAGAAAATGCTACATCTCGGAGTACAAAACCGCAACAAACTGAATCAGATAAACCAATCAATCATCGAACATGCTCTAACTCCGATAATCGACCCGATATCCAAATCCATAATAATTCCCCCTATTTCTCTAAATCTCTCCAAAAACATCAAGTCGGAAGCGTAAAATCAGATGCGGAGAGTCGAACCGTCGTGATCGGTTGCCTAGAGAAACCGGATAAAAAATCTTGAAATCGGACAATCTTGCGAAAAACCGGAAGCCGGATGCTGACAGTTGTGAATAATCCGTGTGACTAAGGTTGGATGCGAAAATAAAGTAAACTGTTAAATTTCTTCAAAAAACGGTCATCCGAGAGATTTAATCGGATAAATTCCAATATTTAACTGAGATTCCAGTTAATCCGGTTAGTTGACATCCACGCTGCATCCACTAAAAAATAAACTGTGAGATATAACGAGAAAACTGAGTAATTAACCGGATAATAAAGCTAACCCGTCAGTGATCGATAGCAAACGTTACGCGCGACGTCAATAAACGAGAACCTCGATAAAATGAAATAAATCCGAGACTAATAAAATTTTTGCGATTCCGTTCGGGCGTCATCTCGTAAGTCTTGTAGAAAAACTGATAAGAAAAAGCCCCGCTTTTAACGAAATAATTGCTAAAAAATTAATTAGTGGAAAAATATCTCAAGAGAAAACCATAATCCATGTCAAAAGCCAAGAACCAATCAGATTCAAGCAAAAAATTGATCCAACGGCTGTCAATTGAAGACATTTAACGGATCAGATGTTGATCCGTGTGCTATCGCAAACAGCCAATCAGAATAAAGATTCAAAGTGATCCAACGGTTGGAATTGAGGAGATCTGACGGCAAAGGAGGCTGATCCGCGTGAGGGATGATTGATCCAATCAGATGGCGACAGCAAGAAGGCCTCCAACAGAACATAAACTTTCTTTTACCTCATCGGGAATGGATCCACGTTGGAGCTCAAGAAGTCTTTTGCTAGCTTCAGACTCGACCTCAGTGTGACTTACAGCAGTGGCTGAACCAGCAGAGGGAGAAGTTCCATCAAAATCTTCATCAATACCCGCCATTAGACAGAAGTTGTTGGGGAAAAGAGGGTCAAAAACAACAGACTCAGAGTTCTCTTTTCCGTCAGAATCCACCACTAGAGCGTAATCAGGCTCGTTTGCAGAATGAGATGGTGCTGAAGACGTCCAATTGTAGTTCCCATCCTCGAGAGATACCAAAGCTTTTCCAGTGCTATCAACTCTTTGTGCAGACGATGAGCTTGACGATCCTTGATGAGAGACATTAGAAGTGGTATGCTGTGGCTTCTGGTAGGAAGAGTTGCCAGTTTTCTGGTATGACTGGTTACTATTTCCACTCTGCTTCTGATAAGTGTGGTTGCTTCCACCCGAGTTGACAGGAAAATTCCAAGTTTTGGGCTTAGGACATTCACGGGCGAAGTGACCAAGCTCCTGACAGTTGAAACACTGAGCTTTCGACTTATCAAAGCCGATGTTAGCATTGGAGGCAGGTTGAAACAGCTTCCTTCCAGTCTTTCTGAAGAACTTTCTTGTCCTGGCAGCAATCATTCCCATCTGCCACTTAATATCAATCTCTTCAAGATCATCAGCAGAAATCTGGTCAAGATCTTCTTGACACACAGTCATAGTCTCAATGTTGCCTGACATCTGAGAGTTCATGCAAGCAAGGAAAGCATTACACAGATCTTGATCCATGTTAGTGGAGTTTGAAGAAACAGGAGCTGACAATTGACCATAATACCCAGAAGGTGGAGCTTGAACAAATGACACACTTGATGGTTGATGAGTTGCATGAGATACTTGAACTTCAGGATGATTTGGAGTCGGAGTTGGAGTAGAGGCAGGAACAGGTACACTGGGACCAGAAGATTGAGAAAACTGATGACAATCCTCATACATGGCAGCAGCAAACGCAGCATTGGGAGCATTGGATGACGAACCCTTAGAGGTCACATTACCCATGAGTGACTTTCCTGTGCTTTCAACTGCTCTAACCTCATAATCACGAACTTTATCAATCATGTCCATGTAATCAGCGTTGAGGAGATCAGTGCTGTCAATCAGATAGATGACATAGGAGGCAAACTCTTGAGGAAAAGAGTGCAGAATCTTCCTTATGATGTCACCAGTATCTGGACGAATCTTCTTAGTGGTCATCTCAGTGATGATCCTGCAGAATCGTGTGACATGTGTCTCAAACGACTCTCCAGGCCTGTGAGCAAAAGTATTGAAGGCGAGTTTGAGTTTCTCTAGCCTTCTCTCCTTGGTTGCTGGATTGCCCTCATACTTCTTCTCTAGACCTTCCCAAATCTCATGTGCAGAAGTAGCATCCCGAAACTGATGCAACAGATCATCATTAATGGCCATCTTAATACAACCCAAAGCACGCCTATCAATTTTCAGCTGAGCATGTTCAGCTGGAGTTAGCTTGTCCAAGGGCTTTGGGAGCATCCTCTTCTTGGGGTTAGGTGGGCCAGCAACAGTAGCAACTGCAACACCAGCAGCAGGTGTTGTAGCTTCTTCAACTTCAAACACAGCTGGACCAGTGAGAACTGAAGTGAGTAGGTCAAAATCCAAATATTCCAAGAACAGTATGAACTTCCCCTTCCAGTCATCAAAGTCACTAGCACCCATGAGCCTTGGAGGGCGGTTGTTTCCTTGCATGACCGGAGTGAAATGATTCCCTTCAGACATCTCAGATGGGACAACTTCAGAATTTCAGCAAGAGTTGCTAAAACGAGCTGAACGAAGAACAAGAGCTCCAAAATTGCTTGTAAACACGAAGATTGCTTGAATTCACACAAATCCTGCAATCATAAACATTAATGGAGTAATTAAACACTAATATATAGGTGTAAACAGCAAAAATTGAAAAATTCAAATTTTGGACTTAGTCAAAATTTTGAACAGCTTGTTCTTGAGCAAGTTCAAATCACCAAAAATCAAAGTTCATAAAAATGATGTTTGAAGTCATCAATAGATGCGAAATGATGTTAGGATCAAATGTTTCAACTAACACAAACCTCAAAAATCACTCTAATTGACCGAAATTTGATTAAACAGTAGATTATGTGAAAAAGTTTAAGAATCTCGAAAAATTGCTTAACAAATCTTCAATACTTGATGTTAGAGAGCAAAATCAGTGCCAATGATTTCGGTTTTAGCATGCTAACACTCGATAATAATCAATTTCAGCAAAGGATCATCATAAAAACGATTTTGTAAAAAATTACTCAAGAAAAGTGAAGTTTCGGTCCGAACCAAAAACTCACAGAATTCAAAAATTGACAATTATAACATGAAATAAACAGAAATCTAAGCATGTTTTTGAGTTCCTAGAGTGATTTCTACCAAGAATCAACTCTTAGATCTAGCAAAAACAACCAAAATTGATAACTCAAATGAGATTTCTTCATTTTTTAGAAAACTTCAAAAAATGAAGAACAAGGCTCTGATACCAATTGTTAGGACCTGATTTGAGCACAATGTTCTCATTCGATTCATCACACAGGTGCGGAAAACAAGTGTGATGATCAATCTCGGTTGATTTCACTCCATAGATCTCTGAAACTCAAGAACACACACTAAATACACCAAGAACACACACACAAAGGCTCTCTTGTAGAAATAACCAGGAGGAACGAGTTCGGATTCGAAAACTCAAAACAAATGAAGAAGATGATGATGATGAATCATGAATAATCATAAACAAGAAAGATGAAGAACATATCGAATGATTTCATATAACCGAATGATTAGTTACAAGAAATCATGAAGAACACTTTCTCTCTCTAGAATCCATGACTCACTCTCTCTCTAGAATGGAAATCTCACACTCTACAAGAAAATCATCATCTCCACATTCGGAGACTCCTTTACTTGTAATGGGCACCCTCACTATATAGTGAGGGTGACTAACGACAGAAAAACATAACGAATTAGCGAAATTACAAGTAAATGAGATAAACATAAATATTAATTAAATCAAAGCTGATTAAATTAATCCGAAGCTTGACTCGCTCGAACCGATCTTCCGTTGACTTTTACGTTGACCGTTGACCCGAACGGTTGACTTTTCCGGAAAACGGTCTTCGGTCTAATCTCGCAAGCCTCGAGCATCACAACTTAGTCTATAAATCGATTCACATGGATTCTTCAGTCGAATGCTTCGGTAAACAGATTTGATGGCGTCAGTCACATAAATTTTTGTTCTAACAATTTCCCCCTTGACTGACGCTTTCAAATATGTTCAACTGCTGAAGAATCGCTCTGCCGTACATCTTCAATGAGAAACTGATAAACCGGAGACAATCTGTCGAAGAGATTCCCCCTCTGAATAAGCTTCTTCTGTTCTCGTTACTCCAGTTTGAGATCCAAGTGTTCCGCTCACTCGGTTCACACGGTCGGGTACAATACTGAGAAAATGCTACATCTCGGAGTACAAAACCGCAACAAACTGAATCAGATAAACCAATCAATCATCGAACATGCTCTAACTCCGATAATCGACCCGATATCCAAATCCATAATAATTCCCCCTATTTCTCTAAATCTCTCCAAAAACATCAAGTCGGAAGCGTAAAATCAGATGCGGAGAGTCGAACCGTCGTGATCGGTTGCCTAGAGAAACCGGATAAAAAATCTTGAAATCGGACAATCTTGCGAAAAACCGGAAGCCGGATGCTGACAGTTGTGAATAATCCGTGTGACTAAGGTTGGATGCGAAAATAAAGTAAACTGTTAAATTTCTTCAAAAAACGGTCATCCGAGAGATTTAATCGGATAAATTCCAATATTTAACTGAGATTCCAGTTAATCCGGTTAGTTGACATCCACGCTGCATCCACTAAAAAATAAACTGTGAGATATAACGAGAAAACTGAGTAATTAACCGGATAATAAAGCTAACCCGTCAGTGATCGATAGCAAACGTTACGCGCGACGTCAATAAACGAGAACCTCGATAAAATGAAATAAATCCGAGACTAATAAAATTTTTGCGATTCCGTTCGGGCGTCATCTCGTAAGTCTTGTAGAAAAACTGATAAGAAAAAGCCCCGCTTTTAACGAAATAATTGCTAAAAAATTAATTAGTGGAAAAATATCTCAAGAGAAAACCATAATCCATGTCAAAAGCCAAGAACCAATCAGATTCAAGCAAAAAATTGATCCAACGGCTGTCAATTGAAGACATTTAACGGATCAGATGTTGATCCGTGTGCTATCGCAAACAGCCAATCAGAATAAAGATTCAAAGTGATCCAACGGTTGGAATTGAGGAGATCTGACGGCAAAGGAGGCTGATCCGCGTGAGGGATGATTGATCCAATCAGATGGCGACAGCAAGAAGGCCTCCAACAGAACATAAACTTTCTTTTACCTCATCGGGAATGGATCCACGTTGGAGCTCAAGAAGTCTTTTGCTAGCTTCAGACTCGACCTCAGTGTGACTTACAGCAGTGGCTGAACCAGCAGAGGGAGAAGTTCCATCAAAATCTTCATCAATACCCGCCATTAGACAGAAGTTGTTGGGGAAAAGAGGGTCAAAAACAACAGACTCAGAGTTCTCTTTTCCGTCAGAATCCACCACTAGAGCGTAATCAGGCTCGTTTGCAGAATGAGATGGTGCTGAAGACGTCCAATTGTAGTTCCCATCCTCGAGAGATACCAAAGCTTTTCCAGTGCTATCAACTCTTTGTGCAGACGATGAGCTTGACGATCCTTGATGAGAGACATTAGAAGTGGTATGCTGTGGCTTCTGGTAGGAAGAGTTGCCAGTTTTCTGGTATGACTGGTTACTATTTCCACTCTGCTTCTGATAAGTGTGGTTGCTTCCACCCGAGTTGACAGGAAAATTCCAAGTTTTGGGCTTAGGACATTCACGGGCGAAGTGACCAAGCTCCTGACAGTTGAAACACTGAGCTTTCGACTTATCAAAGCCGATGTTAGCATTGGAGGCAGGTTGAAACAGCTTCCTTCCAGTCTTTCTGAAGAACTTTCTTGTCCTGGCAGCAATCATTCCCATCTGCCACTTAATATCAATCTCTTCAAGATCATCAGCAGAAATCTGGTCAAGATCTTCTTGACACACAGTCATAGTCTCAATGTTGCCTGACATCTGAGAGTTCATGCAAGCAAGGAAAGCATTACACAGATCTTGATCCATGTTAGTGGAGTTTGAAGAAACAGGAGCTGACAATTGACCATAATACCCAGAAGGTGGAGCTTGAACAAATGACACACTTGATGGTTGATGAGTTGCATGAGATACTTGAACTTCAGGATGATTTGGAGTCGGAGTTGGAGTAGAGGCAGGAACAGGTACACTGGGACCAGAAGATTGAGAAAACTGATGACAATCCTCATACATGGCAGCAGCAAACGCAGCATTGGGAGCATTGGATGACGAACCCTTAGAGGTCACATTACCCATGAGTGACTTTCCTGTGCTTTCAACTGCTCTAACCTCATAATCACGAACTTTATCAATCATGTCCATGTAATCAGCGTTGAGGAGATCAGTGCTGTCAATCAGATAGATGACATAGGAGGCAAACTCTTGAGGAAAAGAGTGCAGAATCTTCCTTATGATGTCACCAGTATCTGGACGAATCTTCTTAGTGGTCATCTCAGTGATGATCCTGCAGAATCGTGTGACATGTGTCTCAAACGACTCTCCAGGCCTGTGAGCAAAAGTATTGAAGGCGAGTTTGAGTTTCTCTAGCCTTCTCTCCTTGGTTGCTGGATTGCCCTCATACTTCTTCTCTAGACCTTCCCAAATCTCATGTGCAGAAGTAGCATCCCGAAACTGATGCAACAGATCATCATTAATGGCCATCTTAATACAACCCAAAGCACGCCTATCAATTTTCAGCTGAGCATGTTCAGCTGGAGTTAGCTTGTCCAAGGGCTTTGGGAGCATCCTCTTCTTGGGGTTAGGTGGGCCAGCAACAGTAGCAACTGCAACACCAGCAGCAGGTGTTGTAGCTTCTTCAACTTCAAACACAGCTGGACCAGTGAGAACTGAAGTGAGTAGGTCAAAATCCAAATATTCCAAGAACAGTATGAACTTCCCCTTCCAGTCATCAAAGTCACTAGCACCCATGAGCCTTGGAGGGCGGTTGTTTCCTTGCATGACCGGAGTGAAATGATTCCCTTCAGACATCTCAGATGGGACAACTTCAGAATTTCAGCAAGAGTTGCTAAAACGAGCTGAACGAAGAACAAGAGCTCCAAAATTGCTTGTAAACACGAAGATTGCTTGAATTCACACAAATCCTGCAATCATAAACATTAATGGAGTAATTAAACACTAATATATAGGTGTAAACAGCAAAAATTGAAAAATTCAAATTTTGGACTTAGTCAAAATTTTGAACAGCTTGTTCTTGAGCAAGTTCAAATCACCAAAAATCAAAGTTCATAAAAATGATGTTTGAAGTCATCAATAGATGCGAAATGATGTTAGGATCAAATGTTTCAACTAACACAAACCTCAAAAATCACTCTAATTGACCGAAATTTGATTAAACAGTAGATTATGTGAAAAAGTTTAAGAATCTCGAAAAATTGCTTAACAAATCTTCAATACTTGATGTTAGAGAGCAAAATCAGTGCCAATGATTTCGGTTTTAGCATGCTAACACTCGATAATAATCAATTTCAGCAAAGGATCATCATAAAAACGATTTTGTAAAAAATTACTCAAGAAAAGTGAAGTTTCGGTCCGAACCAAAAACTCACAGAATTCAAAAATTGACAATTATAACATGAAATAAACAGAAATCTAAGCATGTTTTTGAGTTCCTAGAGTGATTTCTACCAAGAATCAACTCTTAGATCTAGCAAAAACAACCAAAATTGATAACTCAAATGAGATTTCTTCATTTTTTAGAAAACTTCAAAAAATGAAGAACAAGGCTCTGATACCAATTGTTAGGACCTGATTTGAGCACAATGTTCTCATTCGATTCATCACACAGGTGCGGAAAACAAGTGTGATGATCAATCTCGGTTGATTTCACTCCATAGATCTCTGAAACTCAAGAACACACACTAAATACACCAAGAACACACACACAAAGGCTCTCTTGTAGAAATAACCAGGAGGAACGAGTTCGGATTCGAAAACTCAAAACAAATGAAGAAGATGATGATGATGAATCATGAATAATCATAAACAAGAAAGATGAAGAACATATCGAATGATTTCATATAACCGAATGATTAGTTACAAGAAATCATGAAGAACACTTTCTCTCTCTAGAATCCATGACTCACTCTCTCTCTAGAATGGAAATCTCACACTCTACAAGAAAATCATCATCTCCACATTCGGAGACTCCTTTACTTGTAATGGGCACCCTCACTATATAGTGAGGGTGACTAACGACAGAAAAACATAACGAATTAGCGAAATTACAAGTAAATGAGATAAACATAAATATTAATTAAATCAAAGCTGATTAAATTAATCCGAAGCTTGACTCGCTCGAACCGATCTTCCGTTGACTTTTACGTTGACCGTTGACCCGAACGGTTGACTTTTCCGGAAAACGGTCTTCGGTCTAATCTCGCAAGCCTCGAGCATCACAACTTAGTCTATAAATCGATTCACATGGATTCTTCAGTCGAATGCTTCGGTAAACAGATTTGATGGCGTCAGTCACATAAATTTTTGTTCTAACAATTTCCCCCTTGACTGACGCTTTCAAATATGTTCAACTGCTGAAGAATCGCTCTGCCGTACATCTTCAATGAGAAACTGATAAACCGGAGACAATCTGTCGAAGAGATTCCCCCTCTGAATAAGCTTCTTCTGTTCTCGTTACTCCAGTTTGAGATCCAAGTGTTCCGCTCACTCGGTTCACACGGTCGGGTACAATACTGAGAAAATGCTACATCTCGGAGTACAAAACCGCAACAAACTGAATCAGATAAACCAATCAATCATCGAACATGCTCTAACTCCGATAATCGACCCGATATCCAAATCCATAATAATTCCCCCTATTTCTCTAAATCTCTCCAAAAACATCAAGTCGGAAGCGTAAAATCAGATGCGGAGAGTCGAACCGTCGTGATCGGTTGCCTAGAGAAACCGGATAAAAAATCTTGAAATCGGACAATCTTGCGAAAAACCGGAAGCCGGATGCTGACAGTTGTGAATAATCCGTGTGACTAAGGTTGGATGCGAAAATAAAGTAAACTGTTAAATTTCTTCAAAAAACGGTCATCCGAGAGATTTAATCGGATAAATTCCAATATTTAACTGAGATTCCAGTTAATCCGGTTAGTTGACATCCACGCTGCATCCACTAAAAAATAAACTGTGAGATATAACGAGAAAACTGAGTAATTAACCGGATAATAAAGCTAACCCGTCAGTGATCGATAGCAAACGTTACGCGCGACGTCAATAAACGAGAACCTCGATAAAATGAAATAAATCCGAGACTAATAAAATTTTTGCGATTCCGTTCGGGCGTCATCTCGTAAGTCTTGTAGAAAAACTGATAAGAAAAAGCCCCGCTTTTAACGAAATAATTGCTAAAAAATTAATTAGTGGAAAAATATCTCAAGAGAAAACCATAATCCATGTCAAAAGCCAAGAACCAATCAGATTCAAGCAAAAAATTGATCCAACGGCTGTCAATTGAAGACATTTAACGGATCAGATGTTGATCCGTGTGCTATCGCAAACAGCCAATCAGAATAAAGATTCAAAGTGATCCAACGGTTGGAATTGAGGAGATCTGACGGCAAAGGAGGCTGATCCGCGTGAGGGATGATTGATCCAATCAGATGGCGACAGCAAGAAGGCCTCCAACGGATTCTTTAACCAAGGTGGGACCAGCGCCTATTTCTCCACCAATCAACCATCGACAACCAGAGAGCATGTCACGGTCAAACCGACATAGGAGAGAGAAATAATTCTCTATCAACCAACAGCAAGGTGACACGTCATCGTCATCATCCTTAAATCGTCCGACACCCCCAAAACCCTAATAAGATCGCGGGAAAACCGTGAGAACTACCAGAAAAGCGTAAAACAGCCGTATCTCGGTCAATACACGACGAAAATCTTCGATTTTTATACTCGCGAACTCGTATGATCATCCTCTACAAAACTTAACGATCAAAACCCACTGAAAATGTCTCGAACGAAAACCCAGTAACAAGTCCGCTAACCCGTTCAAGTCCGCTAAGCTTACCAGAAGTTCGCTAAGAGGCTTGAGAAGTTCGCTAGGGACTGAAGTTCGCTAAAGCCAACTGAAGTTCGCTAAGCAGAACTTCAAGTTCACTAAACCTGATTCAAGTTCGCTAAGACAAACGTCAAGTCCGCTAAGACTCATGAAGTCCGCTAAAGATGAACAGAAGTTCACTAAGCCCATGAGAAGTCCGCTAGGACAATCTTCATACTTCAAACACTTAGAAAAATCTGGAAAACTGATGAAGAATGAGAATCCTTACTTGGTGAACTCGAATCTGCCCAGAAATGATAGGAAAACTCGTTATGATGCACGAAATTATGAAGCTAAATCATTCACGAGACTATTGTGGCCACCAACAACCCATAAACAGTAGCAAATCGGATCATAAACAGCCCTTAAATTCTAGAAATCTTCAAGAACACGAAGAACACCATGAAACACGCACTAAGTGTGTGTTTTTCCAGATCTGCCCAAACTGATGAGATTCAGACGAAACGGATGCTTCCAGTGGATCCGGAACGCGTTTTCCACTGAGAATCATACCTCATATCATCCAAATCCATGAAGAAATGCCCAGAAAACGAAGAATCAAAGCTAAAAATCTTCAAAATCTTC
>JBCNJP010013854.1:0-11774 GCA_039602395.1 Deinandra increscens subsp. villosa
GAATCATAAGGAGACTTACCATCTAATACAGAAGAGGGAGCCCTGTTAATTAAGTAAGTTGCAGTTAGCACAGTTTTAGACCAGAAACGAAGAGGTAAACTAGCCTGAAACAGCAAAGACCTAGCAACATTTAAAAGGTGTCGATGTTTTCTCTCAACTATTCCATTCTGTTGGGTGTATAGGAACATGATGTTTGATGAATAACACCATGTGCCTTTGTAGTTTGTATAGTTAAGAAACTGACTATTCACAAACTCAGAACCGTTATCACTTTTGAAAATCTTAATAATTTTACCAAATTGAGTTTTAAGCAAGTTAAAGAAATTTTCAATGTTTTAAAAAAACCTCTTTATTATTCAACAAATATACCCAAACAACTCTAGAAAAATCATCGACAACAGAAAAAAACTTGAATCCATCTTGACTTAGAACTCTATGGCCCCCACACATCAAGATGAATCAAGTCACCTAACTGAGAAGACTTATGATCACTTAAAGGGAAAGATTTCCTATGTTGCTTAGCCTTGTGACACACATTACAAGGCATAGAAGACCCTTCACCCTTAATTTTTAACCTATCTTTTAACACTCTTAAGACCTGATCAGAGGGATGACCAAGTCTATAGTGCCACAAATTACACATAGTTTGACTAGACAACACATACACACCTTTATATTCGCAGAAGGATCATCACAAATATATAATCCATCAAGTTGATTACCAGTCAGGAGAGTTTTCTTGGTGTGTGAATCCTAAACATAACAATTTTTTTTATCAAAATACACGCCCATATTATTATCATGAGCCAACTTATGAACAGGGATCAGGTTGGTATAATATTATGGTACAACAAAAGCGTCCTTTAACAAAACCTTCTCATTTAATTTGATATTTTCAGTTTTAGAAACAGTGGCAACAATACCATCTGGATGTTTAACTTTAATGTTTAAATAAAAAACACCAATACTACTAATAAAATTTTTATCGTCATAACCATGTGCTGATTTGCACCAGAGTCAATTACGGATGAGCAGGGTACCGTACCAGTACATGACCGGTACCGGTCCTGTTAAACATAAAGTGGGTACCGATCCCGGTACCTAATATATCGGTACGGGTACTGGGATTTAGGTACGATACCTGTTTGGACCCGGTTAGCAAATACCAAAATTATTATCAAGTGAGATATTCATCCAAAATTATATTAGTTAACGCCGATAATCAACTATATCAATATCAAACAATCTATAACGGAAACCGTTTAAATTGGCTTTATGTATCTACATATTTGCAACTTAAAATGTATGTACATAAAATAAAAGAATATATGCAGACCATCATGAATTGATATTAGACTATCATGAATGAGTTGATATTAGAATACCAATAAACAGCTCGTAATATTCTTTATGGTCCACAACTAGGTGATCAATGTATGAAAGGTAGGGTTTTTTTTTTGATCGACGACCTCAAAATATGGTAGTTCTTGATCATCCTGATGATCGACGCTTCAGGTTCAGGGGATAACGTAGGGTTTTTCTTTGTACGTCTTTAGTGATTGACGACTTTAGGGCTTCTTGTTTTTGTGGAGTGAGTTTATCATATATATTATTATATTTTAATGTGTTCTTATTTTATTAAATAAAAAAACCTATATATTTTTTGGGTACTGGTACCCAATCGGGTATTTTTTTTATTTTTCCCGGTACCGGTCCCGGTTAGTACCAGTCTAAAAAATTGGCAACATGAGGTTCCGGTCCCGGTACCGAATATGTGGGTACGGGTACCGGTTTGGTACTGGTATCGGTACGGGTACCAGGTACCAATTGCTCATCCCTAGAGTCAATTATCCAACCTGACTCAAACCCCCTAAACTATTATTGGAGAACCCATACACTTTATTATAAATCACTGAAGGCAAAATAAAACACAAAGAAATACCTCCCATATTTAACACCTTAGATGTTTCACCAAGAGTTTCATTAATCAAACTAAGCAAGTTAGACAATTGATAAGAGATGTCAAAACAAATTTAGAGAAGTTAGTATCTTGACTTTGTAACCCAACATCAGCTTGTGCAAATCTAGGAGCCTGATAAGAGAGTTGCCCCCCCCCCCCCCCGACCTAAAACCAGGTGGATACCCAACAAGTTCAAAAGATCTTTCTTTTTATGTCCAATTTTATTACAGTGTGAACATTTTAAATTTGCGTTAGGACTCTTGTTAAACCTTCTTTTATTATCAGAAGGCTGAACAACTTTTGAAGCAAAAATAGTGTTTTGACTTTGAGTTTTATGACCACTACTAGAACTTCTATGTGACTCCTCTCTAGATACAATCTAAAAAGCATTTTTGATGGTAGGTAGAGGGTCTCTTATCATAAGATTCGATCTAACAGGTTGATAAGCATCATCTAAACCCATCAAGAACTGCATCAGTTTAATCAGAGAACTAAAATCATTATACTTCTTTGAAGCATTGCAAGTACATAAAGGAATTAGGACCGTAACATCAAATTATTTCCACATTGTATTAAGTTTGTTAAAGTATTTAGAAACGGTACTCCCATTTTGTTTAACCGAGTTAGTGTTTAAAATAAACTACAAATAACAGATCCATCAACCTTATCATAGGTTTCCTTCAAGTCCTCCCAAACTTCAAGGCAAGTTTAGAATAAACTTGTCCAACATATAAGTCCTTAACAATAGAATTTAAGATCCATGTAAGAACGACATAATTACATCTATCCCACTGTTTGGCCAAGACATCGTCATAATTAGACTTGATACAAGTGACATCAATAAAACCTGTCTTGATTTTGACGTGCAAGGCAAGTTTCATTGCACTTGACCAAACAGTGTAATTTTCAATGCCTTTCAGCTTTATAGAAACAATAATCAAACTACTAGAATCACTAGCATGCAAATAGAGAGGATCACTAGCCCAACTATAGATAAACATACACAAAAAAAATCCATAGATTAACAAACCAAAACGACAAACAGTGATGAAGCATGGCCAGTGTTCTAGATATTGACCAAATCAAGATGGCCAGCCAAGTCTTAACCAGGGAATCACAATTTATGGTAAACAGAATAACACAGATAGACACAAACAAAATATGATAGTATAGAAGGATCTCACCGTGATGATAACTCCAAGTTAGGGTTCCAAATCCAGATCCGATAACCTTTACTAAGGGTTACCCGATCTGGAGCATAGCAACAATAACCTCAACCTTCGCATAGGGTTAAGGCCTTCTAACAGTCAAAGTGTGAGTCTCGAGCAGATCCACAACCAACAACCAATTCTGAACCGGTAGATCGTTGATCGATTTAGACCATCTACACAAATAGCAGTCGTCGAACACCATTTTTGAACACAATACCTTCACCGGGACGTATGCGATACCAGAGACACAAATCTACCACACACCAAGGGTAGATCCTTATTTTGAGACGATTTCGTTTTTCCATTTCGCCATTTTTGTGGGACTAATTTAGCCCATGTAATCTGAGATAAATCGTATTGATAATGACCTCTTAACCAGTTTTTCCATGGATTCATTCCATAATTTGGAAGTTTCTTATGTCTTACTTCGGAATAAAATATTCCTTGTGTTCCAAAAAAATCCTTTATTTCATTCTTAAGAGAAAATGACGGTCCAGTATACTGAAGAATAGATCGTAACTTATTGAAGTTAATAACCTGGGTTTGTGATAATTTTCAAACCAGAAAACCCTAAGAACACGTAGAGACGCAAAACAAAGCGAACACAAATGGAACCATAATCACACGATAACACTCAATAGAGCTATGATAAGCTCTGATAGCATGTAATGAACAATGGTATGAACAAATCTAATACAAACCACAAGAACAATGTTAAAAAACTGATAACAAGGAGAAGAACATACGATGAACAAATCGAAACAATACAACAAACCGAGATCATCAACTAGATTATCCAGAACGAATATGATTCTCACACCAAACATACGATCGATGTGATCGAGCGTATAAACCCTAAATTGCTCATAATTATGGAGAGAGACAAAAGGCAAACGGTTGAAAAATAAGAATCACATTAGAACCTGATAGACAATGTATTTGGTAAAATATTTGCTTGCCTTCCCTCATTTGATATACTAAATATATACACGTACACAATCCTACATATTTACAAAACATATCCTAGACTATATGCTATTTACTGACTTGCACAACAAGATATCTCTAATATACCCCCGCAGTCTAAGGTGGAGGTTTGCGAAGGCTTAGACTAGAGCGGAAGTCTTCAAATAGGACCCGGGGGCAGACCTTTTGTGAAGATGTCTGCTATCTGGTACCGAGAAGGCATGTGCAAAACCCGGATGTGACCTAAGCGGACCTTTTCCCGAACGAAGTGGATGTCTATCTCAATGTGTTTTGTGCGCTGATGTTGAATCGGATTTGCTGTCATATATATAGCGCTGACGTTATCACAGTAAACCAGAGAAGCTCGTGATGGTGGGTGGCCTAATTCTAATAACAAATTATGCAGCTAGCTGAGCTCGGCCATAACGTGAGCCACCCCTCGATATTCAGCCTCGGCACTTGATCGGGAAATGGTGGGTTGTCGTTTTGACGACCATTAAAGCAAGTTATCACCTAGAAATATGCAGTACCCAGACGTGGAACGTCTCGTATCTGGACAACCCGCCCAGTCGGCGTCCGTGTAAGAAACAAGAGACGAGGGAACACTGGGTTTTAATTGAAGGCCCATGGACAGCGTACCCTTTATGTAACGTAAAATCCGTTTCAATGCAAGCATGTGGCCGGTACGTGGGTCATGCATGTGCATGCAAATTTGCTGAACTGCATAAGAGATATCTGGCCTGGTGAAAGTCAAATATTGTAAGGCTCCTGCAAGGCTTCTGAAAAGGGTCGGGTCAGAGAAGGGGTCTCCTGCAGATGCACCAAGTTTACCCGACGTGTCAACAGGTGTCTGAGTGGGGTTGCAGTCATCCATCTTAGCTCGTGTGAATATCTCACGAGCATATTTCTGTTGGGATAAAAATAGACCTTCTTGATTTCGAGCAACAGAGATCCCAAGAAAATATGTGAGAGGACCCAAGTCTTTCATAGCAAACTCTTTGGCCAGTGCATCCATGAGTGTTTGCTTGAGGATGGCAGAGGAAGTGACAAGAATTATGTCATCAACGTATAATAGAAGGTATGCCACGTCCTTCCCATGTCGGTACGTGAAGAGGGAGTGATCGCATAGACTTTATCGAAATCCTATTGTTGTGACAAAGTCTGTAAATCTTTGGTACCACGCACGAGGTGCTTGGTTGAGGCCGTATAGTGATTTCTTGAGTCTGCAAACATGATTGGGATACATGGCATTGCGAAAACCACTTGGTTGGTGCATGCAGACTGTTTCAGATAAGTGCCCGTGCATGAATGCATTTTTGACATCTAATTGACTGATATCCCATTTATGAACCAACGCAATGCTGAGAATTGTCCGGATGGTAGCAGGTTTGACCACGGGACTGAATGTTTCATCACAATCTACTCCAACCTGCTGGGACCTGCCATCACAAACAAGGCGAGCTTTGTCACACCCCCAAAAATCCCACGCGCGACGACGCGCCGCAGGGAGCGTGACAAACCAGGATCGAACACATTAGCCATACGAACAGTCTATATGCAATGTAAAAGTAAAACAAAAGTAAATGCGTTTTTAAATGCGGAAGCGTAAACGACAAAAGTGGTAATAATTGTTCAAGCGCCAAAACATGCGCAAAGCAAAAGTTAATGAGTTTGAAAAAAATAAATAAGTCTATGATGCATGCATGGCAATAATAATCCTTATGTGGTGCATCCTAGCTCGTGGCAGACAATCCAGTTTAACGACCTGAGATATAACATGCTAAAGTGTCAACACAAAGGTTGGTGAGTTCACAGGTTTAATCAGTTCATCAGTTTAACAGTTCAGTAAAATCCAGATAATATATCAATAGCTAGCTAGGCTATTTTCAAGAACTCAGTGCACGTTTGACTAGTTAAACTAGCTATCCAGTTACTGAAGCTCGACAAGTTCAATTGTGCCTCGTTAAGACTAAGAAGTTTATAACACCCGTTCGATATCCAATCGTGCCAGAGCGACTGACCCGGGTGGGGCTGTCAAACCCAGTAGATCTACTAAATAAGTTCCCGCTGATGTCACATTGACAGTAACTATAAAGTGAGGACTTTATCAATAAGTGTGCCACTATCATTCAGGTGATATAATTATCTAACAGTTCAAGTGTTTGCATGTTAATCTCCCCCAACAGGATTAAAATAGGTAAAATGGGGCCGTGAAACTCACCTTAGGTTGCACAGCAAAGGTTTCCAGATAAACAGTTAAGCAGGTAGCAAGAACGAGTCTTGTGCAAACAATCAATCACCTAACAAGCATAAATGTATAAGTGTGTGTTCTATAAACTAATAAATCTAACGTAGACGACAAAACGAGTGATCGTGGAATTTAAAACAAGTCGAGGATGGCACGTGTGCCAAATCCAAGCGATTATCGAAATAACGCGAGGAAACACAATATATATCAATATTGTATATTTTCTAAGTTTAAATATTCTAAAATAAATATATATATATATAATATATTTATTTACTAAACGTTTAAGAAATGTTAATAACGGATTTGCTAGGACAATATATATATTTATATATGTTAAAGGTTATCATAAAATGTTCGGTTATTTCAATAGAATCCAACGACATAGGTTTATGCGTTACTATACTCTAGATATATATATATATATATATATATATATATATATATATATATTACCTTTTTTTTGTAAATTTTATGTCAATATATATATACATATAGGTGTTGGAAATATATTTTCTCTTAATTTAAAATAACAAGTAAACGTATTTTACAAATTAAAATATGATATACGAGGTTTTAATGGTTCAAATATGTTTTTACGGGTTTTAAATATGACAAGGGATGACTTTGGTACAAAATCTAGTGTTCAAAAGCTTATACGAATGCAAAAACAATAAAAACAGCAAGTATGGGGGTCCTTGGGTTCGAACCCGAGACCTCACTGTTACGACCCCGTGAACAAACCACTCGGCCAGCGCTTGGTTGGTGTCAAGGATCCGATTCACAGAATTTTATGTATAGGCCGCGACTGGAATTTGGTTTACAAAATAAAACAGAAAAAGAAATGTGGAGGACGGGTTTCGAACCCCCGACCCTTCGCAACTCAACCCAACGCCCAAACCATTGTGCCAGATTGGCGTCTGGGTTATATCCAGGAATGAAAATATATAACTTGTACATGCCTGACTTCATCTTCTTCATTATGAGCTCCGGTGGCCGGAGTTTATTCCGGTCACCGGAAAATCGCGAAAACATAAATAAACTCAGATAAAAGAATGCGACTAACAAAGGAGATGAGTTACCTTGAGTCGAAGATGAGCAACGACGAGTTTTTGGAGCCGAAAAACGACCCGAAAGCTTAGCCGCGAACACCGAGCACAGTAACGAAACCGAATTCCGATTGCTTCTGGATGCTCGTTAGGAACTCGTGATTACAGGGACGTATCAAACGATGGCTAGACAGTGAAACTTCCGGCCGTATTTTGAGTCCACCGGAAAATCTCGAAGGAAAGAAAAAAAAGAACAGGGACGAGAGGGAGAGAAATCGAGGGTCAAGAGATGAATTGAGGGTTGTGAATGAGAGAATGGTGATGAAATAATACTGGTTTATCATTGAATTGAGCATTATTGTGATAATCGAAACTGCCGAGATGATGATGATCGGTCTCTCTTAAAACCGATCATTGATTTGAACCTGTAACTCACGATTTAATATTAACAATAGGTTATTGACACAAACAGTCCCTCGAATCCTTACAAAGATGACACAAAGTTCGGAATAATTGCAGAATAAACCCTCCTAAGTTTTTGTAAGAAGAATGGGTTTCAATAATGACAGAAAAGGTCCTTCTTTTTATAAACAGGTTAACGAACTAACGGAATTGACGGGAAAGGTTCTTAACGACGAATATACGAGGAACGTCGAAATATATAGATCGTGTAACGTTAATAAGAAAGTATAAACTTAAACGACCACATAAAATCATAGCTTATAACACTCAATTCTCCACTTAAGTTCACATAAAATCATAGGTTTTTAAATCTATAACTTCTATATATTTAAAGTACACAAGTTTATAAATAATGAATTGTAATTAAAATCTTTTAAAATCATAACTCATATATATTCAAATGATTAAAACCTTTTAATCACACAAAATCATAAATATCATAAATCATATATATATTCATTTATATATTTTAATTCCACAATTAACATGGAATTTCAATCGTTAAATTTTCCGTGCATGCTCGAAGTGATTGATCACACAAAACCCTAATTTGCTAAAGTCAACAAGTCAACACATACATGTGCACACAACATTTAATACGGGTTACGTTCAGTTAATGTCAGAAAGTGACCTGAAAAGTCGGATTGTCACAAGCTTTGTATCGCTCTAATGACCCGTCAGATTTAAATTTATGTTTATAAAGCCAAATGCATCTAACAACATTCATATGTGGAAGCCTGGGTACGAGCTCCCATGTCTCATTGGCGATAAGGGCAGTAAACTCATCTATCATGGCACGTTTCCAAACGGGACTGGCTAGTGCAACGGATGGGTTTTTGGGAAGAGGTTCGGGTGATGATGTAGAAAGCAGAAGTGTGGAGGTTGAAGAGTGTTTTAGGTTTCGAGACCCCAACCATGCTTCTCGTGACCATGGTCCGTTGCGGAGGGTTCGGGGTAGGACTGGAGGCGGGTGGTGATGAAGAAGACGTGGAGGATGGTGTAGCAGATTGAGGGGAGGTAGGTGGGGAAAATGTGAATGTTGGGCTGGGCGGATGTTGGGCCGTAGGAGGAGTAGGTGTAGGAGAATGGGAGGTGGAAGTAGAGTGGGCCGGAGTGGCAGTGGGCTGGGCGGCGTTTTGGACAGAGGCCCAAATAAGAGGAGATGGGTCATCAGATTGGGTTGACGAGAGAAACTGATATGATGCGATGGGGCTGGATTTTTGAGAGTATGGAAATGTGTTTTCGTCAAAAACAACGTGACGAGAAATGAGGATTTTGTGGGTGCTTAAGTCAAGGCACTTATACCCCCGATGATTCGATGGATATCCTGAGGAAGACACAAGGGGTGGATCGTTTGTCCAATTTGTGTATGGTGGTTGACGAGAAAAGAGGATAACAAAGGCATCCGAACGTGCGAAGCATGTGGTAAGAGGGATGTTTGTTATATAGAAGATATGTGGGAGTGTTATTTTTCTTTGTTTTGGACGGAAGAATGCTTATGAATATAGGTTGCCATTTGAAGTGCATGGTGCCAGAAAGAGGGTGGAAGAGAGGAGTGTGTTAGAAGAGTTCGAATGATGTTATTAATGGTTCGGATTTTTCTCTCGGCTTTTCCGTTCTGTGGGGAGGTATGAGGACAGGAGAAACGGAATTGCATGCCGGTTTCTTTGCAAAATTGATGAAAATTATTATTGTTGTATTCCGTCCCATTATCACATTGAAAACATTTAATCAATCTATTGAACTGAGTGTGAATGTGTCTATGAAAATGCTTAAAAATGGTATAGACGGACGATTTGTTAATGAGAGGATATGTCCATAGAAAATTGGTATGGTCATCTAAGAAAAGAATGTAATACCGGTGACCCGCGGTGCTCGGGACCGGCGATGTCCATAAGTCACTATGCAAAATATCAAACGGACAAGATGTAGTAGATAAAGAATGCATAAATTGCAATTTAATGTGCTTGCCCAAAACGCAAGATTGACAAAATGCCTTATTACTAAATTGTTCAACATGTATATCATGTTGTTTATTCAAGGTGCGAAGTGAAGATAAACCAGGGTGTCCGAGGCGTTTATGCCATAGTTCCTGGGAGACAGCAGCAAAAGCAGAAGGAGGTGAAGAAGAGGCATTGGGCAAGGAGTAGAGTTCCCCAGGGCTGTCACATCTGAGGATAGGAGTCTGCGTCCGGTAATCCTTCAAAAGAAAACCATAAGCATCAAATTCAATAGACACATTATTATCACGAGTGAGTTTTCGAACAGATAGTAAATTTTTAACTAGAGACGGTGAAATAAGAACATTTTTTAATTGTAAAGGTGGAAAAGGTGGAGAAAGAGTTGTGTGTCCCAACCCCTGGATGGGTATTTTGGAGCCATTACCAACGATAATATGGTTCAACCTGTCATTATTGTTATGAGACGAGAGAGTACCTGGCGTGTGTGTCATATGATTTGTTGCTCCAGTGTCCAGGTACCAGTTTTGATCGGGGTTGAGAGTGGTGGTGTGGTAGGCATGCGGGTCAAGGGTAGTAGGTGTATGAATATGGAGATGGTGGGGCTGTGTAGTAGGCTTGAGGGGCTGGGCCGAGAAGGCCAGGGCTGTTGCTGGGCCGAAAAGTATTGGGCCTGGGTGGGGTGATGGTGGGATAGGGACATGGGGGTGGGCTGTGGACGTACGAGGGAGGGTAGTATGGTTGTTGTGGATAGTAGTTTGGTGCGTAGGTGGTATGTCCCCTACCACGACCTCGGCCGCCACGACGATAGCCACGCCAGCTGCCACGTCCACCACGAAACACGCCACGAGCGGAATAATCTGGTTCGCCCCGACCTCCGTCATTCCGGTGTTGGGTCTGAGAAGAGTGGTCGGAGGACCGAGTAGCTGATGAACTCGCACCCGCATGAGATGTCACCACCAGATCAGTGGGTGGATTGGGTGCGCTAGTGTGGAGGGCCGTGGCGTTGTTGCTGGTTTGATTAGCCTTGCGAGTCTCTTCCAAGATCAACTTCGAGCGAGCTTCGTAAAAATCTGGAAGAGGGTTCGATTGTTGGATGAGCATAGCCACACCATCATAACCCTCGCTTAAACCTGCAATTAACTGTAACACAAGCCTTTGGTTCGAGACCGGGGCATCAACGTTAGACAACTGATCAGATAAATCTTTCATTGCTTGGCAATAGGCAGAAATATTAGGAAAAGCTTCAAGTTTCAGATTTGAGAACTGGGTTTGAAGGTAGAGGGCACGAGCATTTTTGTTGTCCCCAAAAATGTTCTTGAGGGCGACCCAAGCCGAGTGGGCAGTGGAGTCGGTCTTTATGATGGTTCGGAGAAGTTCTTTGCACACCGTGCCATAGATCCATTGTAACACTATGGCATCGATCCGGTACCACAGGTCATCATCGATGTCTTTATCAGCAGCAGAAGTAGTGGCCTTCGAAGATGGAGGCTTGTCATGTTCGAGATGATCGGAACAGTTGTACGCTTTGCAGTGGATGCGAAAGAGTTCAACCCAAGAAACGTAAGAACTCTGATCCGTATCGAGAGGGAGGGGGATGCAGTTTCGGATGTTTGTAACCGTCAAGGCTGGATGAATTTTATCCATGGAGAGGAGGAGAAGATGATAGGGGTGATAGATGCGCAGTCGGAAGACCGCCGGAGATGAGAGGCCGGGAAAGAGGGAGGGCGGCGGTTGTAGGGTTTAGAGGAATCTGGAGAGCAATGATACCATGATAGAGAATGTATTTGGTAAACTATTTGGTTGCCTTCTCCTCATTCGATATACTAAATATATACACGTACACAATCCTCCATATTTACAAAACATATCCTAGGCTATATGCAATTTACTGACTTGCACAACAAGATATCTCTAATA
>JBCNJP010013855.1:0-11773 GCA_039602395.1 Deinandra increscens subsp. villosa
TCGGATGTCACACTTGACATGCAATGCGTGTCAAGAAAGGGTCTTCTTGACGCACAATGACACGCATTTGTATGACGCGCAATGCGCGTCATAAATTACGCGTCAAGGAAGCCCCCGTCATAAAGGAAGATGACACGCATTTTTACGCGTCATGAATTTTAAAAAAAATATATTATTTTAGTAAAATCTCTAATTTCCACAATGAAAATTAACCTGATAATACAAAATGAAAATACACTTACAACAAAAAATAATACACTTCATATACATGAAAAACATTACAAAGTTCACAAATGTATTGTTTAAGTTCAAACAAACTATAACTGGAACTTATTACCAAAAACAAGAAGCAAATGCAAATACTAAAACTGCACCAAAACATTTATTAAAAAATATTCCTAAAAAGAGAACATATTACCACCAGAATTCGAATCTTTTACCAAATCCCAGAATAATGGTTTCTCCAGATCAGCCTTTCTCTCCTCAACTTTCTTCGTCAGCTCATCAATGGTCCCATGGAAATATGCTTCAATGGCTTGCTTGAACTTGTCATGTAGATTCACTCTATCTCGTGTTCCTGACACAAGCGCGCTTGCATTTGGCCTCTTTAGAAAATCCAACACATTTAACAAATTCCTCCTGCAAGATTACATGAACATATACAAATCCTTACCAAATTATAACAATAATGCAGCTAAGCTTGTGTTTTAAAAGGCAATTATCACATCATGCAAAGCTATAAAAAGGCTAGATAGTCCTAGTAGTTTCTGAATTGCTACACGTTTAGATCATCATTTCAAAGCCATGATAATCTTGAATTAAATTTACAAATGAAAGGAGTCTTACCTGTCAGAACAACTTCTGGACCATCAACATACCATCTTAACTTGTTAGCCTTTTTAGAGGCAGAATTCATAGACATCTGCATCTTGTTAAATATGTTCATGTCAAATTCCTCATGAAATTGGATAAAAGGTGAACAGGTCAAACTAGTTGTAAGCCGTCTTAAGTCTATATTTAACGCATAAAACCATAAACAACTATTTGTTTAGAGCACCCTTGAGTTGCAGTAATGGAAACTACAACCGTAAGTTCTAAAATTTTAACACTAATGGTATGAAAAACAAAAGGACCCTTCTGAAGGCCAATGCAATGACTGGAACAGAACATACTTATAATGACACACAATTTGTCCAATGCATTTGAATCTACCCCAATATAAATTACCAAACATACCCCATATTAACACAGATTCAGATCACGATTTAATAAATCAAACCTAGTTTTAATAACCTGCTTGAACTACTTGTACCAGATCCACAGCATCCAATTAAGAGAATTTTACGAGGGGAAAGCTGGTCAAATAGTCGGAAACTGATTGACAAGGAGTGTTGTTACTCAACTTCTCTCCGGCGGGATAAATTGTTTCAGATGGAACTTGAAGAGATAAAACATCACAAACCAGCTTCATTCCAGCCTAATAACAAATTATATGTTTAATTGTTATATAAAATTACGAACACAAAAAGAAAAGAAAAAAATCATCAAAAAGACTTACTTTCCCCCATATATAACCTCTAGTGTTTTTCTGTCATTGACCCAAAAGTGTGGGTTACCAGCACACTGGACTCCGGAAAGCTGCAACATTTAACAATGTTGTAATCTAACATATGTTGTACAAGTCATGAATTATATATCATATAAAAAAAGTTCAGCAGGTTTAAAATTCAAAAAAAACAAACCTGTAGCCTTCTGGGCTCGACTTTGGTTATCTCATGACCATTTATGAAAATGCATGTGTTACCATTTCTAGCATCGGGCATAATTGGGGCTCCATCGTTTAAATGGGGACTAATAATATTTGACGGTTTCTCACCCTCCTGTTAACAGATAAAGATCTAAACAACCCCTGATTTCCATGTAGATATAAAATATTACAACTACGTATGAGTTTTAAAAGACTAAATATTTACCTTTCCCCTGTCGTTAAGGGATAATATTTTGGAAGAATAGTTACCTTTGGAAAAAAAGGTTTAAAAAATCAGCTACCGCTACCGATGCCTAGTCTGTGTTGACCCAAAACACATTTTGTCTGATTCTTTGAAGCATTTCAAATACTTTGCATTAAACATGGTTAAAACAAATAAATAATTGCAACCGAAATCTAATTTTTATTTTTTTAAATGATTTGGTATTGTACTCGTAAAGCTTGTTTGAGATAATCCTAACCCATATGGATATCAACAAGTAATGGTTTGAAAATTCCATAATAACTGCAAAAACATACTCTAAGTATATAGCATGGGTTTCTAGGATCTATTAACAAGTAATATGTACTTTGAAAGAAAAATTACTAAAAGAGTAGTTGATAATGGTGATCCATTTTCTGCAGGACCTCCATACTCATCAACCTGCTAGCAAGTGCCACCATAAAGCAAAATAATAATGCCACAATAAATAATATAATAAAAGGAATAATTTATGTGGAGACCATCTAAGTATTCAACTTTGTATTAAGGCACAAATATAGTAAAACTACTTTATAGGTAAGAACTGAATCTAAAGTTCCCGGTTAACTATAGATTATATATCTAATGTTATATGAAAATTTTCTAGGAAACAACTGAATTCATAACAGTAAATAAACTTAATTACATAACAGGGACTCAGAGGTATTATTTTATTTGAGCAAACAAGAGCACACCTCCGAGTCTTAATTAGTGTAAGGGTCTAAGGGAATACCTCATATTCAGCAGCGTCTTTTAAATCCTTAATGCGAGATTGAAGTGTATCATACTGAGACAGTAGGTGTTGCGTCATGGCAACTGTTTCCAGAACATAAAGCTCATGCTGCAAAACAAATAAAACTAAACTAAACACTTCTCTTCTTCACTGTTATACTTAGCATAGTGAAGTAAATTAAAATAACATGTAATTTTTTTTGTACAGTTACCAAGATTAGGTTATTAAGCAGACAATAAGTGACCAAAATTTTATTATTTTCAATGAGTTAAATGTATATACACCAGAAACACTATTTAACATTTCAATTCAGGTTTATCTTTTGTGACTTCTTTAAAGAAAAACAATAAGTGATCAAAATATTATTATTTTCCTACTTGTATATAAGAATTAAGTGCGAAATTTCTGTTGTGAATCAACCCGCTTGTGATATAGAATTGTCCATCCACCTCATCAAACTAATCTAAACTATGTCCATCCACCTCATCAACCATCCTGTGATATAGAATTGTGAAATGGTATCCGGGATAATCTATAATACTTGCAAACCTAAGCTAGTCCTCTACGACATATAAGTCATGCTTGTTCCTAGGTTTTATAGAGTTGCTTTTTTTGTTCTCAGTCAGTATAAGACATTATTCTAATTTTCAATAAACAAAAAACACAGAAGCCCGGGTACTAAAAATGTATGAACAAATTGTTTTCCTGTTGAAAATTGTTCTTACATTGTTCTGAAGAACTATTAGCTGTATCACCCTTCTCATTTTTCGGTGTTTCGATTGACCTCGCCTTTGGGCTGGTACTTGGTGCATTTGCCAAAGCTTCATCCATTGCAGCCTTCTACTTGTTTAAATGCTTTGTAGTTTCAGCCTACAATGGTAGAAGTGTATAACCAGTAGTAGCTAGGAACACATAGCCAATCAATTTTATAAAGGGAAAATTGTCTAGTAAGTTATAACTAAGCATTAAACTGATACATATTAGATGAAAAAATCTAACACCTTGTCATGTTTTCATTTTTTGCAAATCTTTATCAGGTAATATGTAGTCACATCGCATGTAAATTGTATGGATCTAACAGCAACATGTGAAACCTTTTTCACATTGACGGTGTATAAAGAAACTGAAATAATATAAGAATTGGTGAATGCAAACATACCTCCAAAATAAACAACAAATCCTGCTGTAACCAACAGGGCTTCCCTAAACCAGAAACAATGGTGTCAATAACAAAACTTCACCTTGGTAGAAGTGAATAACCAGTAGTAGCTATGTACCTTTATTTCTTACTTCATTTACAAACAAAGATCTTGATAACTGTATCAACCTTAAAACTGCAACACCAGGAAGAGTAACTGCCCCCAAAAGAATCCCTGATGAAGCACCTGGCCTAATAAGACAAACCCATGCGAAAACTTACACATTAGAGTTTGGTGAATAAATAAACCCATTCAACTTAAATCTCATCAGAATGATCATACAGAAATGAAAAACCCTTTCTTCCTCTTCCCAAATGCAGATTTGTTAGGAGTTCTTTACCAAAATTTTCTCTAAACAGCTTAATATCTTTTTGAAATTTTAAGAGTAAATCCTTTATTATCCAAAGAATAATTCTTAAATGATCTGTACAAATATGAGGGTCTTAAGTTTATCAATTAAGAGAATCATGCAAGATAATGTCAGAAAAATTCGACTGGAAACAAACATCTAATTCCTCAAACAACTAGATGAAAAATCGTTTCAGCTGAAATAACACCACATTTAAACCCTAATCAACTTCAAACGCCATCAAATTCATGATAATTTAGAAACCCTAACGATCCAATTTAGCACCGACAGAGATAGCGAAGGAGATAACGAACCCCGAGATTAGCACTGAACTTGAAATCGAAATCGGAATCTGTAACTCGAGAGAGATGGCCAAACCTTTTAAACTTGTATTAAAAACATAATCAGGGGGTCAATTCGAGATGATGATGAGTTACCTGATGATGATGATGGAATGAAATCGAGATGAACGTTGAGGGCCCATCGCATTAGGTTTCCGGTGGCGGGGGTCAAATCACCGCCGATTAGCTGGTCGATTAGGGATCGTTGGCGTAGAGGGTGGAGGAACGTTGAGGGTGGAGGAACATCGAGGGTGGAGGGTGGAGGCCAGAACCGTCGATGGTGAGTGGAGGAACGTCGATGGTGAGTGGAGGAACGTTGATGGTGAGTGGAGACTGAGGAACATCGATGGTGACAGCAAGACTAAAGGTCAGGCGGAGCCCTAGAGCAAAACGAGGCAAAACAGATGTAAGTGAAAATTGGGGCAAATAATGGGTGGAAGGGAGTATTGGGCTATACTTTATGAGGCATGAACATTAGATGGGCTTATTTGTTTTTGGGCTTAGTATGTTTACGATTTGGGCCAGTTGGGCTTATGGGTTTACGATTTCTTCTAGGGCTTTTGTAGAGGTAGTATAATAACCTCATGTGTTTATGATTATACAAGTTTGCTGATTACGATTTTTGTGCTCCTCATTTATATACGATCGCAAACCCGTTTATCAAAGAGAGATTGATTGTTCTTCACTCAAGATTTGATCATATTATGTTGTTTATCACTTATATCAAGTCTATTTCATCATCTTTCTCTTGAATCAATCTCTTACAAGGATTCCGCACTTTTTAGAGATTAAGATATCGTGAACGGTTGTTGTTTCTGGACCAACAATTGGTATCAGAGCCAAGAATCACTGATTCGAGGTTCTCACGGTATTGGATTCAAGTTTTTGCTGGAAAAAAATTCAAATTTTTAAAGGTTTTGGAGCTGTTCTTCGTGTTTACGACCCATCTGCTACTGTTTTCTGCATTTTCGAGTATTTTCTGGGCGATTTTGTGTGTTTACGAGTTGGTGTTCTTCGTATTCTTCATCATTTCGGTGTTCACGACTTCAAGAAGTGATCTTTGAAGGTTTACGATCGCGAAATTCGAGTTTACGACATCAAGACTCGAGCTTTGGGTGTTTACGACTGTTCTCAATCGAAATCGTGTTTACGACTTTTCTCAATCGGAATCGTGTTTACGACTTTTCTCAATCGTAATCGGGTTTACGGTCTGCCTGCGTGTCAAAATCGTAAATGAGTGTTTACGATCGGAAATTTTTTTTGGTCATTTGGACATTTAGCTTTAAGTTTTCCTAAACTTTCGTCATGGATTTCGAACCTAGCATGTATCAAAAACTGGACTTTGAGATTGGATCAACTACTCGTCCTCCCATACTCACATCTGCTGATAACTTTCTTGAGTGGAAATACAGATTTCAGAACCATTTGAAAAGTGTTGATTTGAGACTTTAGAGATCAGTTGTCAATGGACCGTTTATTCCCACACACACTGAAGCAGGAAAGGTAGGTGTGGTGAAAACTGAAGCAGAATACTCTGATGATGATTGGGAAAGGTGTAACAAGGATGAAAGAGCGTTTGCTATCATGACAATGGCATTGACTCTGGAGATTTCTCAAGGATTGAAGAAGTACAAGACTGCAAAGAAGCTCTGGAATGCTCTAGTGGTTGCATATGAAGGAAATCCCGATATCAAGGCGAGCCGTAAATAGATGCTGAAGCTGAAGTTTAATTTGTTCAATCACATTCAAGGAGAGTCCTTTGAAGCTCAAGTTCAAAGATCTGTGTCCTTAATTACTGAGATGTCAAGCTAAGATGTTGAACCCGAACAGGAGGATAAGAATCTGAAACTGTTGAACAGTTTACCCAAAAATTGGAATACCAACATTTCAATAATTAAAGATAACAACAAGCTTGAGGATTTGATTGTTGATGAGCTTATTAACAAACTGAAGTCAAAGCTGATTGATGATAAACAAAGAGAGATGAATCATTTAAGTTCACTCAGTATGGCAGGAAAACTGAATCAGGCTCTCTTATCTGAATAAGTAGGGTCAAAGCAAGCTGGAAGTTCGTCTGGAAATGATTCAAGTGCTAACAGAAAGTCAACTGCATTTGTGGCACGATCTCAAGCAAGTTCAAGTGGAATGGTCAACGCTAATGAGGCTAATGCTACCAATGATCCCAACTTTGCCCTTGGGATGGGATTTATGAACAGTTACCATGCACTTATGGCAGGAACATTGGTGCCTACTGATATGTTGTCAGGAGAACTGAACCAGATCAATCCTGAAGATGTGGAAATGCTTGATGTTTCCTGGCAAATGGCAATGGCAGTTTTCCGCGCTAAGAAGTTTATGGCAAACACTGGAAGGAATGTATGGAAGGATCAGGACAAGATAAGGATGGGTTTTGATAAGAGAAAGCTTAGATGATTCAATTGTGATGAGTACGGACACTTTGCAAGAGAGTGTACCAAGCCAAAGAGGGAGGAACCAGAAGAGAAGAAAGCTGGAGATGGTAAAGGGAAAGCAGAGACAAAGGTTTTGGTTGTGCAAGACTGTGGAGAGTATCAATGGGCTTCGCAGGTAAGGGAACTCAGTCTGACAGGTACTATGATTGCTCAGATGGAGAATGATGATGAGGAGGAGCATGCATTTATGGTCACAGAGGAAAAGTCAGAAGAGAAAGAAGAGAACCTGGTTGAAGACAAGGAAGCTTTTGCAGCCGAGGTCGATAACACAAAGGTATATACTAATCCCACTTGTGCATGTTTAATTCCTGGCCTTAGACAACTTTGGAAGAATAGTGAGATAGAATTATTTGACATGTAATGCTCTAGAAGTTCGTTTAAGGGTATATGGGAAAAGAGTGAGGAGAAAGTTAAAGCTCAGAAATTGGACATAGAGAAATACCAAGCCCTTGCCTCTGAGAAGTCTGTCCTTTATGACAATGCTAAATTAGAGATTGCTGAGCTTAGGAAGCAGGTAGATGAACTTACACATCAGAACAATGAGTTGCAATTAAAATTAGATATGAATCAAATGAGAAACAAAAGAATGCTTGTAGCTGGTAAGGCTTTGTCCAACTGCATAACCGATGTTAGATTTGGTAAGGATAAAGGAGGAATAGGAATTAGTTTTTCTGAAAAGAACAAGAATAATGTTCCTAAACCTGTGCCTAGAGATATAATAGGTATGATCTATGAGGAAGATCAGGTAGATAGATCTGAATCAGAAATGCATGAAGCATAACCTCCCCTAGATAGTGTATTGGTTGGTGTGAAACCTATGACAGAAAAGGATGGTGAATGCTTAAGAGTCAAAGAGTGTCATGTGTCTAGTAGTTTAACTTCTGATTTACCTAAGGACGATGTTCTGGCACCTGTGTCAGAACTTATTATGTCCAAGTCAAAACAGTCTGTTGTGTCTTTGTCATCAAAACATGTTTCTAATTCTAATGAAAAAGTTAATGGTTTTAAAATTCGTGTGCCTAACACAAGAGTTGGTCGTGAGTCTAAGCCCAAGGACTTTGTCCCTTATCCCCAGGTTGTGTCTACTTTCAACAGAACAAAGAAATAAAAATCAGAACAATTTTGTTTAATTACACAACCAGAAAAAGTTCCAAAACATGTAATACACAAATGGGATGATAAGCCTAAATGGAAGGCGTCTTATCCAAGACGCTCAGATCTCTGTAGTCATGTAAATGGGCCTAGACTTATTAATTGTTTTCAGTGTGGGGAACCAGGGCACTTTGCTGCAAATTGTGTGAATAGACCTTATCAACCATACTATCCGCAAAACTCAATGACTAGTATGTTGGAGAAAATGATGAATGGTGGAAACAAAAATCAAAAGCAACAAGCTTTGTCACAGGGGAAGCAAAGTTCAGAACCAATAAAGACTCAACAGTCTAAGGTTTTAAACACAAAAGCTCCAGTGACGAAGCCTGTTGATGAAAAGTGGAATGTGGCCAAAACTCCGAAACCAACTTACACACCTAAAGGAGTTTACAAAAAAAATTATAAGATGAGACCCGAATTTGTTGAGAAACAAGTGTCTAAAACAAAATGAATTTCTAAACCTAAGGCAAAACAAAGGTTGAGACACAAAATTCAAAATCAAAAGATGTCTCTCAAACAAAACAAGTTGTTCAGACAAAATTGAAACTTGAGTGGACTCCTTTCAAGAAATCTCCCGGTAAAAAGGCCACATCTCCACAAAAGAAACCTGCATCAGTAAAGAACTCAACCAATGTGATGAAACCACAGAAACACCCTGTTTGGAAACCAAAAGTCAACACTCAAAGTTTGAGTGTAACTGAATCAAAAGCAAGAATGTCCCTTCAATTAGTTAACTACATTGATTCCAAAGGTGTGCCCAAATCTGTTATGGCATGGGTACCTGACTCTAACTGATCTTTGATTTATGTAGGGACAGCCAAGAAGAACTGTTAAAAATCTCTGGTACGTTGATAGTGGTTGCTCCCGACATATGACCAGAGTGTATCTTTTGCTGGTGGAGTAGGTGGCAGGATCAGCAAGAAAGGTGTGGTGAAGAATGGCAGCAAGAAAGGTGTGGTGAAGAATGCTCAGTGTTTCGCCAATTTATGATCGAGAATATTCTGTGTTGTTTAATAAGAAGGAATGTATCATCCTCAAGCCTGGAGTCAAGATTACTGAGGAGTGTATCTTGATGCGTAAACCAAGAAGAGCAAATTCTTATCTGCTCAACATGGGTAATCCTCCGTCATCAGAAGTGGCATGTCTTATTTCAAAGAAAAATGAAAATATGGCATTGTTGTGGCATCGTCGGCTGGGACATGCCAACATGAAGAATCTGAACAAGCTGGCAAAGGGAGAGCATGTTCGAAATCTCCCAATCAAGAACTTCACATCAATTGAGAAGTGTGTTGCATGTGCTAAGGGGAAGCAGCACAAGTTACCTCATCGCTCTAAAATGACAAACTCTATTTCGTTTGTATTGCAAGTACTTCATATGGATCTCTTCGGCCCAATGCAAGTACTAAGTATCAGCAAGTTCGCATATTGTCTGGTGATAGTGGATGACTTCTCTCGGTTTACTTGGGTGTTCTTTTTGTCAAACAAGTATGAAACTCCGGAACTGGTGAAACAGTTCGTTACTCTCATAGAGAATCAGATGAGTAAGAAAGTGAAGGAAATAAGATCAGACAACGGAACAGAGTTTAAGAATGCCGAATTGAATATGTTCTGTGGACAGAAATGTATAGAAATGCAGTACAGTGCACCATACACACCTCAACAGAATGGTTTTGCTAAAAGAAGAAACAGAACACTCATTGAAGCTGCCAGAACTATGTTGTGTGAAGCGAGATTACCAATTTTCTTTTGGGCCGAAGCAGTCAACACCGCTTGTTATGTGCAGAATCGGTACTATTGAATAAGCGGCATGAGAAGACGCCTTATCAGATTATTTATGGAAAAAAACCAAGGGTGGGGTACTTTAAGACCTTCGGGTGTCCTTGCACAGTCCTAATTCAGTCTGATGTGGGGAAGTTCGAAGCAAAGGCTGATGAATGCTACTTTGTCGGATATTCTGCAAATAGTGCTTATTGAGTCTACAACAAAACCACCAAAATCATAATTGAGGCATTCAATGTTGACTGGTTGGAAGACAATCCAACTGATGCAGGAACTGGACCAGATTGGATTTTTGATTATGGATCATTGTTTAAAGGTTTCAACTACTCAAGCATGTTTCCTGGTCTGGAAGAAGAAGAAGACATCATTGATCCAACTCCTGAAGTAAGACGATCTGTTGAAAATGTCAGAGACAGTGTATCAGTAGCAGCTCCTAAGGATGATGTTGTGAATGTTCCAGAATCTTCAAGAACTCATGATGATCAGAAGGAGTCAGAAATCCAAGGTATGAACAATAATGTTAATGATACTAACCTGTCTGTTTCTATTTCAGTACCAGATGTTCAAATGACAAGAATCAACAGAGATCATCCTCTCAGCAATGTGGTTGGACCAATGTCAGCAGGGGTCACCACTAGAAGCCGCACGGGTGACATCAACCACTGCATGTACTCATGTTTTATTTCCCAAATAGAGCCTCCAAATGTGATGGTAGCACTTAAAGATCCGAGTTGGATGGAGCTATGCACAATGAACTGAATCAATTCTCAAAATTGGGAGTGTGGCGTCTAGTGGAAAGACCAGAAGATAAAAAGGTTATACCCACAACATGGTTGTATAAAACAAGAAAGATGATACGGGTGTAATTGTGAGGAACAAATCCAGGCTGATTGTTCAAGGTCACAGACAGGTTTACGGGGTGGATTATGATGAGGTGTATGCACCAGTGGCGAGATTGGAAGCAATTCGAATATTTCTCGCTGTAGCAACATATCTCAACTTCACAGTGCATCAGATGGATGTGAAGACAACCTTCCTTTATGCTAAAATGAATGAAGAAGTTTATGTGGCTCAGCCGCCAGGGTTTGTGGATGAAGACCATCCAGATCATGTGTATCTTCTGGATAAAGCTTTATATGGTTTGCATCAAGCTCCCCGCACGTGGTATGAGACTCTGTCAAAGAATTTGGTAGAAAATGGCTATACACGGGGAGTGGTTGATCAAACTCTGTTCAGAAGGAAGGTGAAAGATGATATCATTATGGTGCAAGTGTATGTGGATGACATCATCTACGGATCTACAAATGAAGAATTATGCACCGAGTTTGAGGATATCATGAGAAAGAAGTTTGAGATGAGTGATCAAGGGGAGATGAACTTTTTCCTGGCATTACAAGTAAAACAGATGAAACTGGAAGTCTCATTCATCAAGCAAAATATGTGAATGAGATTCTAGAAAAGTACAAGATGCAGGACTCCAAGCCCATCTCCACTCCCATGGCATCCAGACCTCTACTAACAGCAGATGTAGATGGAGAATCAGTGAGTGAATTCATGTATCGTTCAATAATCGGGTCACTCATGTACCTGACAGCAAGAAGGCCAGATATCATGCATGCAGTTTGTGTGTGTGCACATTACCAGGCTAATCCTAAACTCTCTCATTTAGCTGCTGTTAAACGTATTTTTAGGTATCTGAAGGGAAGGTCTCGGCTTGGACTTTGGTAGCCAACGAATACT
>JBCNJP010013856.1:0-11773 GCA_039602395.1 Deinandra increscens subsp. villosa
CCAAGCTCTTTCAAAAGTTTTCCTCGCATCTTTTGGGACCCACGCGTTTTATCTGCACCAATCATATTTAGACAACCATTAAGGTTGACCATGTGCATCCGACCAAGACAAAGGGGAGAGAGAGAAAAATTCTCTTGTAGCCAATTAAGAAGCAACAACAAGGGGAATGTCTGGTTAACGATAGTAGGAGAGAGAAAGGAATTATCCCATGCAGCCAATAGAAAAGCAACAACAAAATGCTATCCAACGATTCTTTCATGAGGTGGGACCAAGCCCATTCTCTCCACCAATCAGGCAGCGACAGAGAAAAAAAATGCTGGAGTTTACCGACAAAAGGTTGAGAAAGACATTCTCAAACACTCCAATCACGCGCTGACACGTCATAAAGCTGTCATCTTCACCATAAAGCGCCGAAACCCTAAAATGGTCGGAACTCTTGACCGGAAAATCGAAACCCACATCGGAAAAGCGTATTAGAGCCATAACTTACAGAATACTTGACGAAAATTGACAAATCTTAGCTCGTTGAACTCCAAATTCGATCCTACACAACCCTAGACGATCAAAAATGTCTGAAACTTATGTGAACGAAAACCCAGTTGTTGAGGTTCATTCGAGATCGCCAAACTTTATTGAAGTCGCCAAGGCTACACGAGGTCGCCAAAGTCATGGCGAGATCGCCATGTTATGAAATCGCCAAGAACATGCTCAAGATCGCCAAGAATTAACCCGGAATCTCCAAGAACTAAGCACGAAGTCGCCAAGTATATCTTTAAGAACACTCGAGATCGCCAAGAACATCTTCAAGCTCTCTCGAGGTCGCCAAGAACATCTTCATCAGCTGCAAAATCGCCAAGGCAATCTTTAACCAAAATGAAGAACACCAAGAACACCATGAAACACACACTACTGTGTGTTTTTCCAGATCTGCCCAAACCCTTGCGTTTCAGACAAAACCGATGCTCCCAATGGATCTGGAATGCATTTTCCATCAAGATTTATACTTTATTTCATCCAAAAACACTGATTATTACATCAGAAACTTAGAATCAAACTCCAAATCTTCAAGAACACCCAAAAAACGTGAAAACACTAACAACTTCGTTTTTCTTGCTCAGATCTCACATTTCTTCACAGATTTGGACATATATCATCAGATTCATCCAGAAATCATCCAAACAGCTCAAAAAAAAAAAAGTAGAAAAAGTCTCCAAAGTGGGTTTTCCAATCAGCACCTCATTCAAGCTCAAAATCAAGATCCGAGTGATGAGATTCGTCGTGAGACGAGATCTGATCGGTACCCGCTCTGATACCATTTGTCAGGACCGATTTCACATCAAGAATCCCGATCGTGAGCAAGAACGAAGATTAGACGAGGAGACGGGATGATGAGAATCAAAGATAATAAATGACAAGAAATAATAAATCAAACGATTCATTGATTATTGCTGAATGATTACAACGAACCGAATGATTACAAACTCGTCATAGGAAATCCATGGTCACATTGGGTTGAACTCAAACCCAATGTGTGACTCTCTCTCTCTCTCTCTAGAATGGTGCTCACTCACTCTAAGAATCATCTCCTTACAAATGAGCACACTCACCCTATATATAGAGAGCCCATGTGCTCACTAGCCCACTAACTAGTAAAACACAAATAAAATGAGCTTATTACAAATAAACAACTAATGTAAATTATTAATTAAATCAAAGTTGATTTAATTAACATGAAGCTTGACTCGCTCGAACCGATCTTCCATTGACTTTTACGTTGACCGTTGACCCGAACGGTTGACTTTTCCAGAAAACGGTCTTCGGTCCAATTTGCAAGCTTCGATCATCACAACCCGCGTCTCTGAATCAAATCACAATGGATTCTTTAACCGAATTATTCGAGAATAGATTTGATGGCGTCAGTCACACTTATTAAAAGTTCCAACAATCCAGCTGTCTGACTCAATCGTAAACGGGTGTTTACGATCGGAAACTCTTTTGCGGCAAAAAGTCACTATTTCACACCTTCACGGAAACGGACAAAACTTTTGACTCGTTTGGAGTTAGAAGCTCAAATTTTAACACGACGTTCGTGACAACAAGCCCCAGTATTACCCCAGACTAACGTCCAGGGGAGCTCCTTTGGACCCCCCAAATTCCACTCCGAAGGCCTCCGTTTTTTAGTTTTAAGTTTTTGACACTATTCTTTGAATAGTTATTTTGCCGATTTTGCCGACTTCACCATATTTTCAGAAGTTGCACTTTTAAAGAAAGAAAATGAGTTCGGAAACATCTTCAATACAAGAAAGTTCTTACTACACTTGTCCGCGGTTGATCAATTCTAACGAATTTAAAGAATGGAACAACGGGGTTGTAAAGTATTTGAACAATGAAGATCAAAATATGATAAAATCGATTATTGATGGTCCGTTCATACCGAGACATCAAAATTGGCCTAAAGAAGGAGAGCCTAAAACTCAAGCTGAATTCTCTGAAGATGACCAACGAAGAGTTAACATTGACAAAAGGGCAAGTGAAATTATATTCATGGCTTTATCTCCAGATATAGCCCAAAGATTTGAAAACTGCAAATATGCTCAAGAACTCTGGCAAGCTTTGCACAAAGCTTACTATAGAAATGAGGATGAAGAAAAGAAAGAAAATGAGAAACGTGTCCTCATGACAGAAAGTGTTGGTGCTGAATGTTCGAATCCAACATGTGCGCGATTAATTCCTGGACTTCAGCAAATTAATAAAAATTTAGAAATCGAATTGTATGATGTCCAATGTGCCAAAAGTTCATTCAAGGGTAGATGGGAGAAGAGTGAAGAGAAGGTGAAAGCTCAAAAAAATTAGACATTGATAAATATCGTGGATTAGCCACCGAGAAGACTTTCTCATATGATCGGGCTAAGATTGAGATTGGTGAGCTAAAGAAGCAACTGGATGAACTGCAACAAAAATATAATGAGCTGCAGGACAAGTATGATTTCAACCAGGGTAGAAATAAGCGAATGCTAAATGCTGGAAAGGAATTGTCACATGCTCTTGTAACTGGTCAAGTTGGGAAAGACACGACTGGGTTCGGATCAGAGAAAACTGATAAGTCCTTGGCTGCAAACAACATTATTCCTCAACCAGTTCCAAGAGACATTATAGGAATACTTCTTAGTGAGGATCAAGTTAACAGAACCAAGTCTGACTATAAAAAAGCTCCTCCTCCTATTGATAGTGTCTTGGTTGGAACTACACCATTGACTCAAGAAGAAATTGCTAATGAAGCAAACATGACTTGTGGTGAAGGGAGAGTAGAGGATATATCAAACAATGATGCTGAGTGCCAGAAATATGACAGGTGTCATAACTCTAAGTCTGATGATGTGGGGATAGAGTTGAAACCATACCCCAAAATTGAAACCCCATACTTCAAAGTAATTGACGAAGTCAAAAGGGAAAAGGTGATCTTGACTAAACGGCCTGAGGGGAAGATCTTTATGACATCTGGATCAATGTTTGACCAAGAATCAGATGTTGGATATGAATTACCATCTTTCTCCTCCAAGTTCAAGGGAATAACTGATGAGGTGATAAGTGAACCTAAAGTTGAGAGGCCAAAGATCACCATCAAGCATCCGAGTATGAAACCAACAGCTGGAGTGAAGAATGAAAAACTCAAGGGAGTAGCTGTGTCTCCCATTTCTTCAGTTGGATCATGCAATTGTCGTTGTAATTGCAAGAATGGTGCTTCAACGTCAAAGAATCAAGGAAGCACGAAGACAGTAAAGACAGGTTCAACACAGGCTTCGACAAACTAGCAGAAAGTCAAATCTGAAGCTGCAGTCAAAGCAAAGAAGCAGACACAAGGAAAACCAGCTCCATATCAGCCACCAAAGACAAATGGGTACACGTCTGACTTCTATCTAAAGAAGCAGACTTGCTTTAATTGTGGCAATGCTGGTCATATTACTAGAAACTGTCTTTATCGCCCCTATGAACCCTATTTTCCGAAAAGTCAAAGGGTTTCATCTTAGGAGTCTGTAAAGTCTAAGCCAATGATGGTGCAATCACATAAGGCAAGGAAGACTGTTGCCCCTAATGTTAAACCCTCTGATCAACATTGGGGCGCTGCCAAAGCTGAAAGAAAATATTTAAATCAAAACAACAGCTTTCCAAGTTACCAAAATTTTCAGAAAAAGGTGAAGAAACCATTTTCAAAACAACCAAAGCATGAAATACCCAAAGTTACCCCTCCCAAGGTAACTAAAACTGTTTTGAAAAAAATGAATCTAAAACGAAGAAGGTTGAAATACCTAAAGTCACAACTCCAAAAGTGACTAAAACAAATATTAAATCACCTGGAACTTGGAAACCAATCATCAAGGCAGCTCCATCCCAACTTCCTGATTTCTCAAAGGGGATGTTCTTACAAGAAGTATCTTTTATTGATTCCTCAGGTGTACCCAGAAAAACAATGGTCTGGGTACCATTGGCTAACTAATCTCTCACTATGTGCAGGAACAGTCAAGGAGGATTATCACTAACATTTTTATTATAAATTTGTTTGTTGATAAGTGATTGTTCCAGGCACAGTTTAGGAGACGTATCTTCATGTCATGACAAGTAATTTTTTATGGAGGATATGTTTCCTTAAGAGGTAAAATGTCAAATTCAGCATGAAAGGTACTGTTCTTAACTTGGTTTTTGTTTGATGAAGCGGTAAAGGGTGTTTGTGTCAAACCAAATTCCTTAAAACTTTCAGTTGGTGCTTGGTTGTTCAATTTAAAAAAAAATGAGGTATGCATGCTATAAAACCCATTTTTCTAAAAATGTTCAAATCAATACTTTGAAGGTTAGCTTGGCCTGATGTGTGTGTCTTTATTTGTTCTGTTTGTGTGTGTGTGTGTGTGTATGTGTGTGTTATTATTAAAAACATATAAAAAAAATTATATAAAAAAAATGAATGATGTTCACCAAAGTTGTGACTGTTAGAGCATGTTCCTAGTGTGGTCGTTACTGTGCGAATATTTTTATAGATTGTAAACTAGGCTAGACTACCAGCGGACCAGTGGCAGACCAGATGGTATGCCGGACCATCTGGTACGTTGGTTAGTTGGTCCGCTAGGCAGAAGGTTGCCTATAAATAGGTGAAGTCTAGATTGCAATGTTGAGATTTTTGGTCATTTGTATTTGTGTTGAGAGGAGAGGTCTGTCCAACCTCTCCCGAGCTTCAACGATGTAAACTCCTTCGGTGTAATCATTCGACACAATAAATGATTAGATTTCTCAGTCTCTATCATTCTATGATCTGGAAACGATCCGTATATGTGTTTAACAACTGGTATCAGAGCCGTTGGTTCAATTTCCAGCTCTCATTTTCGTTTTTGAAGTTTTTGAGACGTTAAAAAAATAAATTAGGTGAGACTCCTTGAGTTTTTGGTCGATTTTTGGTGAATCGAACCTTCCTGAGTCATTTTCGCACCTAACAGTAGTGTTTGATTGAAGAAATTCGACAACATATTGAATCTGGAGTGAAATTTGAGAATTTCGAGTTTTTGAGGTCTGGTACGCTGCTGGTCCGCGGGTGGTACGCACGGCAATCTTCAACCGCCGTACCAGTGTGTTTTTCCGCAGTACCAACTGGTCCAGAAGACAATCTTCAACGTGGTCCGGAGCGGTTATTTTTTGGTCCGTCGTACCAAATGGTCCGCTGAACCAAATGGTACGCCGTATCAAATGGTCCGCCGATCATATTGGTCCGCTGATATTGATCCACTGGTTATTGGTCCGTTGAAGATTTTGGTACGTTGGAGCTTATGGTCCGCCGTATCAAAGCCAGGGGCTGCCGCCCCTTGGACCCCGCTTCTCGGGGGCGCTGCCCCCGAACCCCCGTTAATCAGTAATAAATATCTGGGGGTTGTTTTCAAGAATGGGGAAGGGTCAGGGAGATTTTAAAGAACAAATCAGTTATTGGGTGTGGGGACGATTAAACATGTTGGTAATTAGTAATCTTTTAAGCATAATGATGCTGAAGATGTTCACATGTTTAGGGGAAGCTGAAGATTTCAAGTCGATCTTTGATGAAGAAAATGATGCAGAGAGCAGTTGTAAAACCATATATGGATCGTTTCCAGATCATGGAATGATAGAGACGGAAGTTTGTCATTAATCGATGTCGAATGATTACAAGAACCGAATGGAGTATACATCGATTTGAGCTCTGGAGGAGGTTTGGACAGAACCTCCTCTCTCACTAAGACCACACAGAGAAATGAACAAACTTAGAGATGATCAACATACTAACACCTATTTATAGGTTGGATGGTCAGCGTACCACATAGGCTCCGTACCAACTGGTACGGGCAGACCACCCAGCGTACCATCTGGTACGCTGGTTAGTATGTTGACCCTCTCACATACAATAAACCCTATACATTCAATCTATTCTATTCATACAGTAACGGCCACACACAGAAACTTGTCCTAACAGCAGTCAGAGATCATGAAGACCCAAGATCAACAACCAAGTTCTTCAAAGTTAGAGGTGTTCAAACTTTTTACCCTCTAATTTTTTAAGATTCAGCAAGAACCAGTTCTTTCAAGAGAAGCAAGTCAATGAGAGTCCTCCATTTCATTGATTGTTCATTTAAAGAAGTTCAAGCTGATGCTGATCAAGAGGAAGTCCCAAGTGCCCGTCATGAAACCCATTGAAGATTTCTGCGGAAAGAATCTTCATCAACATCTATGCCAGCCAGTCAAGAAGAAAAATTTCAGAGATTGAAGACATTTAATATCACAAGCCTAGGGGAAGATTGTTGAGGCTAGATTATGAGGCTTGTAATATTAAATAAGTTGGGTTGGGCTTAGAGGGTTTAATTAGATTAGTAGCCTAGTTTACTATTGGATATGGGCTTGGGCTTGGGTTTAAGATCCAAAAGGGCCCAATTGTAAACCCATTGGGGTGCCTATATAAACCCCAATGGTTCTCCTAGTTGAGGTTGCTCATCAAAGTTGCTAGTTTACGATTCCAGGGGAGCAACAAGGTGATTACGATCGTAAACCCGAGAGATCTAGTTTACGATTACTATTTTGTACCTGACAAGTTCATCTTATGTGCAAAGATCAGGTTTTATCGTTTATATTCATCGTATTCTTAGATTTCTTCTCATCTCTTTCTTGAATCACTAATCTAAACGGATTTCGCACGTTTAGACTAGATAATATCGTGAACGGTTGTTGATTGTGGACCAAAAAATATAGCTACAGAAGAACGGATATCGAACCCTAAGGACACTATGTAACAAGACTCCACTAGACCTAAAGAATGGAAATTTGAGGATTTGATTTTCATTAATTTAATCTAACTAACTTAACTAACACGACAACTAACGACCGAAAGCAGGAAAACTTAGGAAACAATCAGTGAGACGAAAGCACCACATAGACCTAGAATCTCAATTAATACCTACAACTCGACCTGGCTATGACAATTCTGATGGAGGCTAATTCACATTTTAAGTCCTTCTTAGCTAATGAATCTAACGTTCGAACAGGAGTTCACCTTGTGGGTACATCCAACCTCAACTAGACCTAACCACCCTCGAAACAATCTGAGGCACCCTAGGCTAGCAGGAACTACCACTAATTAGCACAACTGACACGGAATAGCAAGCTAAGTAATTTCCTAGGTCTTCTGATATGGGCCAACACCCGTAACCCACGTTGCCTCTTCAACTCTATTTAGTTAACTAGTTATGCATTAGAATTAGTCATGCATTCCAATGTTTCTCTTCCTCTGTCATTCACAATTCCATGTTCCTCCCACGTACAAGTAGTTAATTTGCATGCATCCATGTTTCAATTCTAGGTCTATAAATTGTATTCCATTTTCAATGAAAAAAGTAGAAGAAAATTTGCAGCAAGTTTACGTCTATTCTCTCATCTCAATTCTTAGAGTTTAACCCACTTACGGGTCACTATCATTTGGTGCTTTCATTCCCGAAACCATGCCTCCCCGTCGTGATCCCTCTCCCACCAAAACCGACCCAATGCAAGCTATCATCGACAAACTCGACCGACTTCTCACCGCTACCCAAAGTATCCCTCAACTCACTGCTCTCATCAAGGCCACCGATGGCTTGTACACAAAAATGAACACTCAATCGGAAACCTCAGCCAGCCTTGTCAACAAAATCGACTCTCAAACGACCGCTACCAATGCCATGGCCGCAAACCTCACCGCCCTCACCCAAAAACTCCTTAATCAATCCTCATCTTCCACACCTAATACTCCAAGTTCCACGGCCACTAACACCAACCCTCTACCCCCTCGCAATCAGAATGAGCCAAGGCCACCAAAAATCACCCTCCCTCTCTTTGATGGATCTATGCCTCTCGATTGGATTTTCCAAGCCGAAAACTATTTTTCGTATTACCATATTGCCACCGATCAATGTTTAGCCCTCGCCGTATTCTATTTCACCGGTGATGCCCTAAGTTGGTACAAACATTTGGCAAAAAACGAGATGCTTGGCACTTGGACGACATTTAAAAGAGCTCTCAGATTACGTTTTGGTCCACCGACATATGAAAACCATGAAGCTACCTTGTTTAAACTTGACCAATCAACCATGGTCAAAGATTATCAAACCGCGTTTGAGAAGCTTAGCAATCGTGTCAACGGATTGTCTCAACAAGATTTAACCAATTGCTTCATTTCCGGTCTTACACACGACATCCAAACGGAAATAGCCATTCATCATCCTACCACTCTCCACCAAGCTTATGGCCTAGCTTCCTTATTTGAAGACGAACTCAATTCCGGGGTCATCGAATCAACACCGAACCCACTTCCGAACAAACCCCTATTGACATCTCCTCCCCCTTTGTCACAATCCTTACCGGTAAAGAAATTAACTCCAACTGAAATGCAGACACGAAGGGCAGCGGGTTTGTGTTTCAACTGTGATGAATGTTATCAACCGGGACACCGTTGTCAACCCCCTATATTTCTACTCATGCAAGCCGAAAATGCACCACCATGGCTCGGTCTTGAGGACAAGCCCGTTTTTAAGGACGGGAAAATTGATACGGGCCAAAACCCATAACCCACGTTGCCTCTTCAACTCTATTTAGTTAACTAGTTATGCATTAGAATTAGTCATGCATTCCCACGTTTCTCTTCCCCTGTCATTAACAATTCCATGTTCCTCCCACGTAGAAGTAGTTAATTTGCATGCATCCATGTTTCAATTCTAGGTCTATAAATTGTATTCCATTTTCAATGAAAAAAGTAGAAGAAAATTTGCAGCAAGTTTGCGTCTATTCTCTCATCTCAATTCTTAGAGTTTAACCCACTTATGGGTCACTATTAGCATCCCTCTCCCGAGTCAATGTGATCCTAAACCAATATCTAACCCGACTACCCGACCTAGCTATCACCTCCTGGCTTGTCTAACTAGGGCAGGACACAAGATTCAAGGAATTCACTAAAATACTAAACTATGATTAACTGGATAGATAATCAAACCAATTACAAACACACAGTCACGCAGTCAGTTACCCAACCCAAACCGAAAGACATTCGCAGATTGAGCAGTTTAGTAGATTAATTACAACCCTAATTCAAGTGGTCATATGCATACAATTATGATCATAATGGAATTTAAAGAAACATAAACATCAATCAAATTATCCTAGCCAAATAAAATTTGCAAATATTAATAGTTCATCATAAGAGGTCCAGCAAATGTTTAGTCTACCACCATTATATTCATGAACATCAAATTCATAGTAAAAGAATCCATAAACATTGTATAAATAGATAAGAACTCAAACTATCAAAATTAATGTTCAAGAATAATAATAAACAAAAACAAATTGCCTTCGCACTCTTGCTGCCTGTCTGCGTCCCTTTCCGACTTCCTTCGAATTGTGTTCCAGCCGTAGGGTCTCTTCCTTTGTTTCAAACCCTCTCTCCCGTTTTATCTTACTGCCGTCAAAAGCTTTTTATTTACAAAGAGTTATTGTGTTTTTCAATTGCTTCTCGTGGGTCCCCCCTTTTTTATTTATTTCCTCCGTTCGAATTATTGAATCCCTCCTTATGTTGTGCATCCTTGACCCTAAATTTATTTGTTGACTTCTTGTCCACGTATCCCATCTGAAGCGAAGTTGACCTCTCAATCTCTCATATATATTTTCCAGTCCCATCTGTGACAATCCGACTTTTCAGGTAATTTTGTGACGTTAACTGAACATAAACTGTATTAAATGTTGTGTGAACATTTATGTGCTTATCTGCGTTGACTTTAGCAATTAGGGTTTTGTGTAATCATCACTATACGAGCATACACCGAAAGTATAAACGTTTGATATTCTGTGATTTCACTTTATGATTTCATGTGTTATATTTATATATAAGTTAACACGATTCGAAATTCTATGATTTTATGTGGATTAAATACTTATGTATATAACATGATTTTATGAGATTTATGATTTCATGTAATTAAAGGGTTTTAATTACAAGTTATTTATATAGTTATATGTGACTTAAATATATAAGTTATGAGTTTTAAATCTCTATGCTATGATTTTAAAGGATTTTAATTACAAGTCATTAGTCATAAATTACGTGCTTTAATTACATAAGGTATGATTTTATGTGACTTTGAATAATCGTGGAGTTATATTCCATAATTTATTTAGTAAAACAAGATTCCTATTGTCTATAAACGTTATACGATGGATGTATTTTGGTGTTCCTCATGCAATCGTCATTAAAAACATTTTTTGTTAACTTCGTTAGAGCCGTTAGGTGTTCATAAAACTTCGAGGGCTTATATTGTAATTTATCAAACATGTTTTAATTAACTAAAACCTTGAGGGACTAAGTATGACATTTACCCTTACTTGATTCAAAGCATTTACGACATTCAAGTCGCAGGAACGGTTTCACCCGTCATTACTCCGATCATCACCATCTCATCAGTTTTGGTTCACCTTAATTCCTCAATTAACGACCTTTATCATATCGTTTCCAATCATAACCATCGTCCCTCTAATTCCTCTCTAGCTCTCTCTGTTCTCTCGGCAACAAGAAACGAACCGCAACCCATAAAATCTGGCAAAATTCTCACTAATTAGCCACTGTTTACCATCGAGTGATACACCCCTGTGATCGCGAGTTCCCGACGAACATCCAGGAGCAATCAGAGTTGAGTTTCGTACACGTGCTCGGTGTTCGCGTTCAAACCTCGGGTTCGTTTTCGGCATAGAAATCGCATCATCAAGCATCACCGACTTGAGGTAATGAATACTTAGTGTTAGTCGCACCTTTTTATGCCTTTTATTTGAATTTCGAGATTTTCCGGCAACCGGAACTAGGGTTCCGATCACCGGAGTTAATGGGTGAAGAAGATGACTTCTGGCGGGTATGGGTTATATGTTTACGATTCGGTTTCATTATCAGACGCCAATCTGGCTCAATGGGTAAGTCGCTGGGCTTATACGCTAGGGATGCGGGTTCGAGTCCCGGTCTCACCCTTTTTTAATCCTTTATTTTCCTAAACCTCAAGCATGGTCGCTGCTGTTACATAAAAACGTTTCGGTCGGATTTCTAAACACAACAGATCCGCTGGCCGAGTGGTTTAGGTTCTGTGCCTCAACATAGAGGTCACGGGTTCGAACCCAGTGACCTCCATATGTCCTGTTTTTATTATTTATGCAATCTTTTGAGCCTTTAACCACATAGAGGTCACGGGTTCCCAAGACTATGCAT
>JBCNJP010013857.1:0-11771 GCA_039602395.1 Deinandra increscens subsp. villosa
GATTTCTTGATGTGCATGTGATTCTCCTTGTATTCTGTGCATTGACACTTGTGCTCTTCAATGGGTATAAATAGGAATCCTTAGGAAACCCTAAAAAAGCCTTGAGAGAACCTCCTGAGGAGCACTGTGTGTTTGTGTGTGTGTTCTTGGTGTTCTTCCTTGAGTTTCAGAGGTGATGGCAATGCAATGTTGCTGATTCAACCAAGAATGTCATCACACGTGATTTCCGCACTCGTGTGATGAATCAAATGATGTTAAATGGCTAGAAATCAGTCCTGACAATAACATCTGGATATGTTAAAGTTTTAATTAGATTTGCATTGACCAGTGTACCCCACACTATCAGACATACTCAGATATGCTTTTGCTTATCACATTTTGTGATTTCATTTGTAACGTTAATCACACAATGTTATAACCATGATATAGTCAACTGTGTTCCATGCAAAAAGAAATTAGAACGTTAAATCGTCTACCTTAAGGTCGATCTTTCGATACGCAGATAAGGCCTCGGATTTAACAAAATAAGAAAATAAAACAAGTTGAAGTTGTATAACTCAACAACAATCAGGTCGGTACTCCCGTACACGCAAAGAAAGTCCGATGAGTTATACGAAACACCAAAGAAAATAAAGCAGAACGTCAAACGAACAACGATCAATTCGGTCTTTCGACACGCAGAGAAAGTCCGATCGTTTGACTAAATAAAGAAAATCAAACAAGTTTAAATCTTTGCAAAATGAACACATGTATACACAGTGACTTCTCATTTATTTTTCACATATCTATTTCTTGATATATCATGAGATACGTATCAAGATGTTGTCCACTAGGTCAAGCATCAGATTTAGTGTATATCACATTTTTATACTTTCTGATTTGCCGAGCCTACCTTGCACATCGATCAAATGGTCTTATGGCCTTTTCATTTACTTTATCCATGAGACAGACAATGTCAGCCAATGTACCATCATTTCCCAATCATGTCAGATACAATTTCTCATTTTTCAATGTTTTTGTCTTTTTCAAATTTCTCCCCCTAAAAATGACAACTCTATTTATAGATTTTCATTTTTACAATTTGAAAAACAAAAACTCCCCCTCAGAATGAGACGAAGTGAAAAACAAGAAAAATTGATCAACCAACACAAAAACGAGCAGTTTAGCCTTTTGAAAAACAAAATTGATTTTGAAATCCAATTTAATTAAAACAGATATTTCACAATCAGCAATTTTCCAATCACCGAAAGGTCTTCCTAAAACACCTGCTTGACACCAAATAAAACATTAGTTGCATTGGGATCGACCTGAATCAACAGCGTCGGGTCGCCCGGTGTCTTCCACAAAGTCATTGTTGGCCTTGGAAACAACTTTTGGTTTCCAAATTTGTAAAATTTTTAACTTTTGATCGGAACCCGAATCAGATTCAACCGACGAACTTGAGTTGGACCAAGACGATTTACGAGTTGATTTAAGCTTTGGAGACCAAGGTTCATCAAAAATTTGACCTTTGTTATCCACATATTTTGCAGTTTTGTGGATATATGCAGTCGTCGGACAATCAGCAGCTAGATGTCCTGGTTGACGACATACATAACAAAGTCTTTCTCTAAAATTGTTTGAAAATGTTTTTGATTTTTGAGAATCAGATGAATGTTCAGAATGAAAGTTATCAAAGAAACCATCAGAAGAATCATACCTAGGAGATGGACTCCTTGAAGATGAAGATCTTCCCGAATAATAAGAAAATTCCTTCTGAGATGGTGATTTCTTTGTAACTTTTGCTTTAAGAACCTTCTCAGCCTTCACTGATTTCGTTGCTTGAACCGGTTCTTCCAACACTTTGTAACCTAAACCTCTGTGTTTAGATCCTTGAGTCTTTGAAAAATTGGATGAAGAACCTGAAGCACTTCTTGACTTAGCTTCACTAGTAAATTTGGCTTTTATATCCTTCAACTTGTTCTTTTCAATCAATACTTTTTCTTCTTCGGTTGTAGATGAAGAACTTGACACAACCTTATCAAAGACTTTTTCATTTTTCAACAAAACAGACTTGGACACAAATTTTGGAGCTTCACCCAAAGGCTTCTCCTTCCTTTTAGATTTGGACTTGTTCTTCTTGGGTGGAGTGACAAATTTGGAATAATCATGCAATTCATCTTTGGGATCAATCTGAGCAGCAGTAACTTCAATTAAATCAACTGGTTGAGGAACCAAGTGAATATCATCCTTCTTAGAACTTTCTGAACTTTGATCCTGCTTGTATAAGAAATTAAGCAATGTTGGTGACAAATTGCAATTCTTAACTTGTCGTTTCAACTCCAAAATCTCCAATTTCAAGTCGTTAATTTTTTGTTGACCTTCAAACACTTCTTGTTGTGACTTAACGAACTTTGCATTGAGATCATCATATTCATAAGTCTGTAACTGTCTGATCTCACACTCGGCAAATAGTTCTTGAAGAACACTCTCTCTCTTTTGTTTATAGATCTCAACATCTTTAGTTAATACTTCATTCTTGTCTCTATACAGGACATTCTCATCTTGAAGCATTGAAATCTTATTTTGCAATTTTTCAACAGTGACAGCAGTTGTAGCTATAAGAGCAGTAGCTTCTTCATATTTTTGCTGAACCGGATAACTCTTCTCAAACAAATTCTCAAAATCTTGCGCTGCATCTAAAGCTTCAGCTTTGGCTTTTTCACACTATTCAGCCAATTGAGATTTTTCTTTCAAAATATCTTCATGAATATGAACCAACTCATAATATTTCTTTTGAAAATCCTCTAACTCTTTCTTTAACACTACAATCTCTTCAGTTGAAATTTGGCAACGTTGTTCAAAACTTGCAATCTCCTGGAGCAATTTCTTACATTTGAAATATTCAAACTCTTCAACCTTTGAACTTGTAGAGACTTTAGGTAATTCTTCTTTTACCAAAGATATACTAGAAGAAGTATCAGACTCTGTTAAAAAACTTTCATCATCAGCATGTTGAACAGTTAAAGCAATTGAGATTGGAGTATGATTCGTTTTAACTTCTGAATCGGCATTCCAGGCAAACCCATCTGGATGCATAAATGTATTAGTCCAATCATAAGCAAGAGTAGCAGATTTCTGATCAACCTTTTCAGCTTTATCGGATGGATGAAAAACTAAATGTGCATGCTGACCAGTTTTCAATTTACTTTCTGTAGAACTTGGACATTCTCGAGCAAAGTGACCATAAACTGAACACTTATAACATTTCACCTTAGATTTGTCCAATCCAATCTTTCCTTCCTGATTAAGTCTCTTCTTACCAGTTCTATTGAAAAACTTCTTTGTTCGACGAACCAACATAGCATATTGCCAATTGAGATCCATTTCCTCCAAATGATCATAATCAATCTGATCATAATCTTCATTTGCTAATTCAGCATTACTCACAGAACCAGTGATAACACCAAAGTATGAAGATACTAATGCAGACATCAATGCATTATAATCATCGACAGTTTGAACAGACAATGCACTATGAGTCGAAGAACTTGGAATTGACACATTACAACCAGCAGAAGAATAACTTGAATTTTCAGATTTACCTGCCAGAAATGCTGTAGGAGGAGCGGAACTAAGAATATTAGACTTCCCAGCATTCATTGTAGAGTCATTTTCACCATGATACACTGCAGGATTCTGAATTTGTGTAGGAAGTGATTTATTCACCATTAATTCCATATCCCGAGCCTGAATTCTTTGAACCAAATCATTGAAAGACAATCCTGTAAAATCCTTATCATGAGTAATCATCATTACATAATTCTCCCATTTTTCAGGCAATGCTTCCAAAATCTTTTCTTTCATATCAACCTCTTCTTTAGTAAGATTCACCAAACGCATTTCACTCATCAGATGAGCAAATCTTGCAATCAGATTGGGAATCGTTTCATTTTGATAATGCTTAAAACTATCAAACTCTTTCTTCAAAACCTTTTGTCGACTTTTCTTGTATTGGTCATTGCCTTCACATCGTTTTTCCAATGCATCCCATAGACTTTTTGATGTGTAGTTACCAGCAAATTGATGAAGTAACTCTTTAGGCAATGCCATCGTTAACGTACCATACGCCTTTTTCTCAGCTTGATAAGCTTTCTTTTGTTCAGAAGACATTTTTCTTTGAAGAATAGGTTCACCAGTTTCATCTTTAGGATAAACGTATTGCTCAGTGAACGCTAACCACATATCAATGTCATTCGTATCGACAAACGCTTCAAATCGTTTAACCCAACTATGATAATCTTCCAATTTTAACAATTTGGGAACTTTCTGACTTGTTCCAATTTCATTATCATAATTCATTATTGTTTGCATCGTAGCTTGAACCGAATTTTGAATAGCTGCAAACGCTTGAAAATCGGACATTTTCGAAAGACTGATTACTGTTCACTCCGAACCTCGTCTGAACCTTCTCCGAACTATCTCCGAACGTCGTCCGAACTTTAGCAACACCGAACGTCCTCCGAACCTGACCTTCGGTCGAACAAAACAGAAATAAGTCCGAACTTGCTCCGAATGACCACCAAACTCTGTCCGATCCTAGACCGATCTCTCACCGAACTTAAAGAATGACCGAGCTCCGTCCGAACCCCGAGTTCGGAGCGGTTATGCCGAGCTTGTCCGAACCTCAAACGAGACAGATTTCTCTCGACCTCATTCTCTCGATTTTCAACGTTTTTGACTGGAATTTTCGACAGGAATTCAAGCAAACTCGATAAAAACGATCTAGAAACAGATTTTTGACAAAAAACACACTCGAAACGATCAAACGAACTCAAAAATGATTGACATTTTCGCAAAAACGTGAATTTGAACTCAAAACTCTGAAAGACACTGATTTCCGACTAGTAGAGCAAACCTAATGCTCTGATACCACTTGAACGTGAGTGTGCGTACGGATCTTCTACTTAGTCGTGATGAAATCAATGTAAACGTATAAAAGACAAAGAGTAAATACAAATGAGCTTTGTATTAACCACAGAGAACCACAGAGTACACTTAGAGAATATGACACCGAAGCTGCCTCTATATCTATACAAGATGAACTATTTATACATGCTGAAATACGACTGGCCGAACCTCAGGTTCGGCCACAAGCTCGGAGCTGTCCGAACTCCAGGTTCGCTGAGAGTTCGGACCTCAGCTATCTTGTGTGATCCATCTTGTATTCAATACTTCACATGACGATCAGGACTATGTTTCAACACATTTGATTCTTCCACATTCCTTGTTAGCAAATCAAGTTTGATCTTGGACTTGTCAAACAAATTCTGAAAATCATTAGCTGTATCCTCTGCTTCAGCCTTCCATTTCTTAACTTCTTGTACCAACTCATCCTTTTCTTCACAAAACTTTGCTCTAGCAGCTTCAACATACCTTTTGTATTGTTTAGAACTTTCCAAAATATCATTCAACATTTTGATCTCAATAACCAAACACTCATTCTTCAAAAGCAACTCTTTCTCATTTTCCTTAGAAATCTTGAAAGACGAATTAATCACATCAAATTCCTCAAACAATTGTTGAAGTTTATTTGCCAACAAAGCATTTTCTTTCATTAAACTCTCCAGATTCTCAGCAGATTCATATGAACTTGGAATTGAACTAGTATCGGAACTAGTTTCTGAACAAAAATCTTCTTGTTGATCATGAGTAACTATCAAAGCAGATGAATCATACCCAAACTGTTGACCCCAATCATATACACCAACATTTTGAGCCATTAAAGCTGTAGACTTGCTAGTGTTACTAGTAGATGGTTGAGTAAAACCAGGCTTTGGTGATAGAGGAACACCAGACTTGTTCGTATGTGCCTGTTGACAGTCTTTAGCAAAATGTCCAAGCTGTGAACATTTGTAACACTTTAATTTGGACTTGTCAAAACCCAATTTATCACCAGAAATATTTCTTCCATGTTTCTTAAAGAATCTCTTAGATCTTTGACACAACATAGCATATTGCCAAGATACATCCAATTCGGTTAGTTGATCATCATCAAGAGCATCAAGATCCTCACTGGTTAACTTTGCATCAGCAACATTTTTGAGAATCAATCCAAAGGATGATGAAATCAATGCAGAAATCATTTTGGCACAATCGTCTGTTGATTGAGCTTCTGTTGATTGAGCTGAAAAAGCATTTTGATTTGAAAATTTTGGAATTGTGAAATTGCAACCCCTTGAAGAATTATTATCAGAATTTCCTGAAACTCCAGCTATAAAAGCAACACTTGGTGTTGTATTCTGATTTGGTTTAGACTTTAAACTCATGCTTGCACTATTCTCACCATGATACAATTCAGGATTCTGCAAAGTAGCAGTTTACTTCTTTGAGTTTAACATTTCCATTTCTCGAGCATGAAGTTTTCCAGTAAGCTCGTGAAATGTCATTGTAGAGTAATCCTTGTCATGCATGAGTAGCAAAACATAATTTTCCCAATTCTCTGGCAAGGCTTCTAAAAATTTTTCTTTCAAATCAGCATCAGTTTTCTCAATCCCAACCACCTTTAATTCACTAATCAAGTGTGACAATCTTGAAACAAGAGCAATAATGTTTTCATTATCATAATTCTGAAAGTTATCAAACTCTTTGTTCAAAACCTTCTTTCGACTCTTCTTGTAGTCATCATTACCCTCACATCTCGCTGATAAAGCATCCCACAATTGCTTAGATTTCTTGCAAGTGCTAAATTGATGAAGCAACTCAGTAGGTAATGCCATCGTAAGATAACCATAAGCTTTTTGTTCAAGCTCGTATGATTTTCTTTCAGCAAGATCAAAAGTATGAACTTCTTTAAAAATCTCCCGCATCAGTTGGATGTTGATAAAGCTTCTTAAGAGGAATCCACAAATCGATATCATTCGTGCTTATGTAAGCAAAAAAATCGTTTCTTCCAATTTTGGTAATCTTCAAGCTTTAATAATTGGGGAACTTTCTGACTTGTTCCAATTTCATTATCAAAATTCAGCATGGTTTGCATGGCACTTTGCATTGCAACAAACGCGTGAAATTCCGATATCGTAGAAAAACTAGATTCTGGTGACTGAACCTGCTCCGAACCTATCACAGACCTCCGAACTCTGTCCGAACCTAAATCCAAAGTTCGAACTATGTCCGAACTTGCTCCGAAACAAACACAAAAGTCCAAACTCCTAAGTACGTCCGATCTTGCTCCGAACAAAGATCAACTCCGAACTCTGACCGAGACAGCTCCGAACACGGTCCGAACTTCAAGTTCGGAGCAGTTACTCCGAACCTGATAAGAAGACTCCGAACTTCGAATCCATTTTTCAAAAACGCGCAAAAAATGACTGATTTTGACGAAACTCGTTACTGTGGAACAGTAAAACCGATAGAAAGTGGTTTAGAAACAGATTTGACACCAAATACCCGATAGAAATGATGAAAAACACAAAAGCAAACTCGAGAAACTTCAAAAATGCTTCAAAAATCCGAAAATAGCAACCACAGATCAGTAGAATGAACCAGAAAGCTCTGATACCACTTAAAAATGCGTGAGCATCGGATCGTCTACTCGATCTAGCTAATCGGACATCGAAACGTAATTAACTGATTGTTTTATTGATCAACGAAGAACAATTACAACCAGTAAACACTCAGAAATAGACTCAGACAATACACACTCAGAAACACACACTTAACAGATCTCGCACGCTCAGAACTCTACAAAATACAAAGACCATACATCTATATATACCCGCTGGTCCGAGCTTCGGCCGAACCTCAGGTTCGGCCAGTCCGAACTTCAGGTTCGGACCTAGTTCGGCCAGACCTAGTTGATTTGATCTTGTACTTTGTTTGATACTTCACATGACGCACATATCAGGTATCAACAGTCAGAAACAAGGCGCGATTAGTGGTTCAAGGTTTTTCCCAAATAGAAGGCATTGATTTCAACGAAGTTTATGCTCCAGTAGCACGAATTGAAGCTATCAGGATATTTCTTTCTTTCGCGGCACATCACGGGTTTAAGGTTTATCAGATGGATGTCAAGAGTGCTTTTCTGAATGGGAAGATTCGTGAAGAAGTTTATGTGAAGCAGCCGCCTGGTTTTTATGATCCAGAATTTCCTGACAAATTGTACAAACTAGATAAAGCTTTAATGGTCTTCATCAGGCTCCAAGGGCTTGGTATGAGACTCTTTCAACTCACCTGCTCGACAATGGGTTTCAGCATGGCAAGGTGGATTGTACACTATTTTTAAAGAAGTTCGGGAAGGATTTATTGCTGGTTCAGGTTTATGTTGATGATATTATTTTCGGGAGCACAAAAGACAGCTTATGCAAAGAGTTTGAGCGGGTTATGCAAACTAAGTTTGAAATGAGCACAATGGGAGAGATGGGTTTCTTTCTGGGTCTTCAAGTCCAACAATCTGCAAAAGGCATATTTTTGCATCAATCAAAATATGTGTCTGACGTGTTGACTCGATTCAAGATTGGCGATGTTCGGATTCCTAGTACTCTAATTCAGGTTTCACATGGTATCGAACCAGATGAATCCGGTGCAACTGTTGATCCGACATTGTTTAGGGCTATGATTGGTTCTCTTATGTATTTAACCGCATCTCGTCCTGATATAATGTTTGCTGTTTGTTTATGTGCTAGGTATCAGGCTGCTCCGAAAGCTTCACATATGCTAGCAGTAAAACGGATTTTTGCTTACTTGAAGGGTAATCCAGATCTTGGTATCTGGTATCCTAATGATAATAAGTTTGAGTTATCAGCATATTCTGACTCGGATTATGGTGGCTGCAAGATCAATTTTAAATCAACTACCGCCGGATGTCAGTTTTTGGGGGAGAGATTAGTCTCTAGGCAATGCAAGAAGCAAACCTCGGTTGCAACATCTACTGCTGAGGCAGAATATGTGGTTGCTTCTAGTTGCTGTTCACAAGTATTGTGGATACAACAGCAGTTACGCGACTACGGTTTGAATTTCCTAACTACCCCCATTTACATTGATAACTCAGCTGCTATTTCTATCACGAAAAATCTTGTTCAGCATTCCAAAACAAAGCATATTGACATAAGATATCATTTTATCCGGGATTGCTATGAAAAGAAATTAATTGATTTGCAAAAAAATTCATACAGATTTTCAACGAGCTGATTTGTTTACCAAAGCTTTTGACAAAACTCGTTTTAAATTTTTGTTGCAAATTAATGGGATTACTAAATTGGATGCCATCTGATTTGGTTCAGTTGATCATTTTTTTTAGTTTTTAATGTTTTTCTGCTTTTTAGGGGGAGATTTATCTGAAAAATACAAAAAAAAGAAAAGAAAATATGTGTTTTCTGTATTGAAAAATGAAAAAGCATAAAAAAATTGGAAAATTCAAAAACTTAAAAAAAATGAAAAATACAAAATTGAGAAATGTGATCCAACCTTGTGAGAAATGATGGTACATCAGTGAATGTTACTGACCATGGATAAAATAGATTGAAAGGCTGTAGGTTCTTGTATGTTTTATTGAATGTGTCATTCAATATCTGATATTTGCCAGTATGATATAAAGATAATGCTTGCTTGAAATCTGTGGTGTAACATAATTCTTGTGATTGAGTGATCTTGATAAAAGATGGAAAAAGTGCAAAAACAGAATAAATAAGTGTTCTAGTGTATGCATGCGTTCTTTTGAAAGATTTAAACTTGTTTGATTTTCTTTATTTTGTCAAACGATCGGACGTTCTCTGTGTATCGAAAGATCGACCTGATCGTTGTTCGTTTGACGTTCTGCTTTATTTTTCTTGGTGTTTCGTATAACGCATCGGACTTTCTCTGCGTGTACGGAAGTACCGACCTGATTGCTGTTGAGTTATACAATTTCAACTGGTTTTTTACTTTCTTATTTTCCTAAACAATCGGACTTTCTCTGCATATCGAAAGATCGACCTGATTGTTGTTTGTTTAGGGTTCTGCTTTCTTTTTGCATGAAACACTATGAACGACTTATATCTGTAAATATTCATGAATGAATTAAGGAAAAGGAAAATTCAACAAATATAATAAATCAGATTCTCAAAATTACTTGAATTTATGGGTACCATGATTTCTGTGCATGATAAATATACCTAATTCATATCAGAAAGCAGTAAAAATTGAATTGATTTGACTGAAATAAACATGAAAATGTTGTATTCGTGAACTGCTTGGCTTGCATGCTGAATAGATTGAAATTGAAATGTGTTAATTGCATCTCACTGATATGATCTCACGTTGTGATCTTTCTCACAAAAATATAAATTATCGCATTTAAATTTCTAGTTTTCGTATTGTTGTTATTTCAGAAAATTTCAAAAATATTTTTGGCTTGTTTTAGCATAAGTTCGAAAAATCAAAAAGATTTTTGTGTGTTTTGATATAAAATTTGATAAAAGTCAAAAAGATTTTTATTCTGCGTTATTTTTTATCAACTGAATTCACATATGGCAATTTGTTGTTGAATGAACCACAATCGGTGCTAAAATCAGCTCATCATGTTTACAATTTGAAGAAATTGAAGTTTTGTGTGGAAATTGTAACATTTGAAGGATAAAGGGCAAAATGGTAAAAATGTGGTCCGGCGGACCATATGGTACGCCGGGCGGACCATATGGTACGCCGGGCGGAACATTTTGTGTATAAAAGCAAACTTCTGGTCCGAGTTTCTCATAACCCGCGGACCACCTTCTATTTTCTCTGCAAAAACCCTAATATACCCACACTAGTTTTTTCGTTGATTTCTCTGTGGATAACGAACTATTGCTCATGATTCTTGTTGCTACAGGTAGATATCTTAATTCCGCATCGATAGATGGTCTTGGTTTGCGAGATGGTGTTCTGGTTTGCTTGATTTTTGCATTTTAAGTCTCGGGTTTTCGAAAACAATTTGGCTTGAAAGGAGTTAAATGGGTTATTATTGGATTTAATATGTTTTAAGCACATATACTTGGTCGGATTTCAGTCTAGAACAAAACCTCAGTGTCCGATTTCAAAACAAACACGATTTGGTGTATGAAATTTGACGATGTCTCTTCGGTGAACTGATCGTCCGCCGGACCACATGGTCCGCGACGGACCACATTTGAAACTTGTCCGCATCTGGTCCGTTTGACCAAATCTGGTACGCGGTCAACGTTTCTGGTCCGCCGGACCAGATGGTCCGGATGACCAATTTGGTCCGCAAATGGTCCGCTGATTGATTTTTCAAATAATGTTAATCGTTTGAGCGTTTCAAGTAAAATTAGAATTGCTCGTTAGTAACTTTGATTATATTTTATGATTTTAATGATAATTTGTGTTTGTGACTGATACAGATATGGCTGATTTCAAATCAATTGGCGAACACAATGTTTGTGCTTTTCTAGATGCATCTGCACGTTGGCGACCTCATTTTCTAGGCACATTTGATTTTATGCGAAGATCAAGAATCTTTTATGCTGCTACTCATGTGTGTCCACCTTACAAAGATCTACTTACAATGTTTTGGAATACGGCTCAAGTGGATTTTTCGGTGGTTCCTTCGGTTATTCGCGCAAGAATTCTTCAAACTGATGTAGTTATATCTGAAGATGATGTTCGAAGGGTTTTGAGGTTTAATGATCAAGCGGATTTCCCAACAGAATTTGATGAAGCTGATTTAGTGGCTTTACTACGAAGAATCAAGTATGATGGGCAGTTGTACGTTTCATGGTATCTCAAGGCAAATCTAAGTCCTCCATACAAATACTTGA
>JBCNJP010013858.1:0-11770 GCA_039602395.1 Deinandra increscens subsp. villosa
TTTGGGACTTACAAGTTGTTTTATGAAAACTGACGTAACTTGAGAAACGTTAAGCGTTGCGAAACCCAATACTAGCCAAAACGACCATCTCGAAAAGATCTATACTTTTACTTGACAAACATCTAGTACCCTCCGTTTTGATACCAAAAATCAACTTTTAAGACCTTCGTTTTTGAGTTTGATGTTTTTAGAGCATCATATTTCAGAAAAGATGTCAGGTTTCCAAGCATTTTCCGTCATGGAAAACGCGATGCAAACCTTGATTAAATTTGATAATGAAATTGGAACAAGTCAGTAAGTTCCCAAGTTGTTAAAGTTGGAAGATTATCAAAATTGGAAGCAACGGCTTTATATGCATCCAACTGGTGAAGGAGATTTCAAAGAAATTCATACTTTTGATGTTGCTGAAAGGAAACACTATGAGCTTGAACAAAAAGTGTTTGGTTATCTTACCATGGCTTTACCTACCTAGTTACTACATCAATTAAGCACTTGCAAGAAATCAAAACAATTATGGGATGCGTTATTGGCAAGGTGTGAAGGTAATGATGAATATAAGAAGAGTCGACGAAAGGTTTTGAATAAATAATTTGACAACTTTCAACATTATGACAATGAAAACATCATGGCTCTTGTATCAAGATTTTCACATCTTATCAGTGAATTGAAAATTGTGGGAATTGAAAAAGCAGACGAAGATTTGAAAGAAAAGATAATGGATATATTACCTGAGAAATTGGAAAATTATGTCTTTCTACTCACCCATGATAAAGAATATTCTACATTGTCATTTAATGAGCTCACTGGTAAACTTCATGCTCGAGAAATAGAAATGATGAATTATAAAAAATCAACCGCTAAATTGCAAAATCCAGAGTTATATCATGGAGAAAATGCTGCTAGCATAAATGCTAAGGCTAAACCAAGTGGTCTTAGTTCTGCATCAACTACTACTTTTATTGGAAATATGTCTGAAGCATCTGGTAATACATCTTCATTTGGAATGATTATCAATGATGTCGGCAATGCTCGGTTGACTGAAAAAGATCTTGATGAAATTGATGATGATGAGTTCAATGACATGGATATTGCTTGGCAATTAGTTATGTTGAGTCAAAAGTCAAAGCGATATTTCAAGAAAACTGGAAGAGATCATTTAGGATCAAATGGAAATCTGGGTTTTGATAAATTCAAGATAAAATGTTACAAATGTTCAAAACTTGGACATTTTGCAAGAGAATGTCAACAAGCTCACATTTCCAAAGCTACTAATAGTTCTCAACCATCATCAAGCAATTCACATACAACAGTATTAACTGCTCAGGATGATAAACATTACAATTGGGGTAAAGTGTTTTGTAATAAATCAGCTTTGATTGTCACTCATGAGCAAGATGAATATTATTTTGATTCAAGTTCTTATGAGGTTGCTGAAAATGAAAGATTTGAGTCTAAAATTGAGATTTTGTTAAAATAAAATGATAGGTTATTGCAAGAAAATGGTTCATTCGAAAAAAAGGTCAAGATGGTTACCAAAGTTCTTCAACTGGTAAAGAAAGATTTGGAGATATCTAAACAGAATGAAAAGGATTGTGAAGAAAAGAATTTAAAGTTGGTTGAAGGAAAGGAGGAATTGGTTAAAGAAATTCAGAAATGGAAAGAAGAAGCAGAAGATGTTGCTAATGATTTTCATAATTTGTTTAATAAATAAAAAATTAAGCTAGATATGCTTACCAAAACTTCAGATGAGTATATTGCTAAGATTGAAGCTTATAAAATTGACATGGAGAAGTTATTGGATGTAAAGAGAGAGTTAGTGAGTGTGAATAAAGTGAAAGCTGCAAATCTTGAAATTCAGAAAAGAAATGAAGATAAATGGAAGAAAGAATTGTTTGCTAAGCTTGATAACCTTTGATTGCAAAAATTTGAAACTTACAATGTTGCTAAGAGGTTGATAACTACTGATAAGGAATTGGCTGAAGCACAACAGAAGAATTCAGATTTGAAAATTCAAGTGATTGATGTAAATCTTCTGTTGAATAATGTTACCAATTCACAATCTTTCACAAGCTTCTTATCCAATGATGAAAATTTTGAAAAGATGTTTGACAAAACAGCCTCACCTCCTGCCAGTATCAAAGAAGCGGTTAATGTTGTGAAGGAAAACATTGAAGATTGTGATTATTCAAAGTTTTCATCATCAAATTCAGAGAATGAGAAGGTTGTGAAGAAGAAAAAGGATAATAATAAGGGTGAAAAGATTGAGAAGAATGCTTAAGTTCCTCAAGTTCCAAAGTTTGTGTCTGGTTCGTCGTCGATGGAAAATGAGAAATCAGCTAATTCTAGTGAGAAGATTTGGTCTCAACCTGATTTTGATGAGACAATTTTCTATGAACAAAAGAATGTGTAAGAAGTCAAAGCTGAATTTTCCCGTTTGGTGAAGAATGGGCATAAGTCATCAAGTCCTGAGGAAAAGATTTCTGGAAAGAATGTTGAATTGGGTTATAAGGCCTAGAATGATAAAGCTGAGTAGGCTCAAGCTTCAAAACCACAGAATCTGAAGAAAATGAAACTGAGTAAAGAAGGAAGTTTTTAAGGCTGAGAAAGTTTAACCCTAAAGGTTTTACAAACTTAAGGGTTCTATACAAATATTTTCGGATAAAGAATTACCACTTCATTGCGTTAATGCACAAAAGATTTCTGAAGAGTTTGTGAAAGCTGCTGCTCCAAAGAACAAGTAGAAACAAGCTACTAAATTTCTTTCTGATGGTTCTACTTCAAGAAGCCCAACTTCCAAACAGGTTCATGATCATCGATATCAGGTATATGATACATTTTATGATCATTTTAAAGGTATAAATGTTAGTGAAGCTGTGTAGGTACATAAACGGTGGGACAAAGCTAGTCGTTTGTGCTACAATTGTCGTCAAATAGGACATATAGAACGCGGTTGTCCTTCTCCTACTGTTTTAAATCAAAAACAAAAGATTCCAGTTGTTGGTAAATCTGCCAAACTTGTGTTTCTTGATGAACATGGCAGAGTTTTTGATGAATTTCAACCTACTTTCTTTCAGAAACAAAAACGTTTTCTTCCAACATTTTCAAAAGACCAAAATGTAGGTTGTTCATCACAATCACCTGTGATAGATTAATCAAAAACTGAATTACCAAAACTACAACAGAAATGGAAACCTAAGGTCGTTTCAAAACAAAACAAGGATACTTAGCTTCGGGTCATTTATGAACTGATAAGTTTGACCAGTGTGCAGGTACTTCTAGAAGACCTATCTACGATTGAAAAGTTGTTGATGGAGGATTATTATGCTTAACTTAAATTTCATGCTATATATTTCTAACCTGAGAGTTTTCTAAAACTTAAAACTGCAAGGTATCTGTGTTGGTTGATCAATTTTCTTTCTTTACATTTAGTTTTGTCGTTTAGAGGGAGAAAATTAAAAAAGTCAAAAATAGTGTCTTGCTTTTATAAAATGAAAATTTTCAAAAATAGAGTTTTTTTATTTTTATTTTAAGGGGGGACAATTGCATGTAAGGGGGAGAAATTCAGAAATTGCATGTAAGGGGGAGAAATTTAGAAATTGCATGTTATGGGGAGAAGATGAATATATGTAAAATATATAAAATTTTGAGAAATTGATCATTGGGAAATGATGGTACATTGGCTTACGTATCTGACTCATGGATAGAGTAGATGAAAAGGCCATAGGACCATTGTTTGATGTGCTTGGTAGACTCGGCAAATCAGAAAGTATTTAGATGTGATATACACAAATACTAATGCTTGATCATGTTGATTACATCTTGATGCGTATTTCATGACAAAAAGAAAAATAAGTGTGAAAAACAAAAATGAGAAGTTACTGTGTATACATGTGTTCATTTTGCAAAGATTTAAACTTGTTTTATTTTCTCTATTTTCTCAAATGATGGGACTTTCTTTGCGTGCTCACAAGGCCGACCTGATTGTTTTTCGTTTAAGGTTCTGCTTTATTTTCTTTGGTGTTTCGTATAATTCATCGGACTTTCTCTACGTGTCTACGAGAACGACCTGATTGTTGTTGAATTATACAATTTCAACTTTTTTTATCTTTCTTATTCTGTTAAATCCGAAGCCTTATCTGCGTATCGAAAGATCGGCCTTAAGGTAGACGATTTAACATTCTTATTTCCTTTTTCATGGAACACAGTTAATGATATCATGAATACATTATGGTTGGTGATAATCACAAGTGTAATCACACAAGAAAAAGAAAAATGTCTAAATATGTTTAATAGTGTGGGATACACTGGTCAAAGCAAATCTAATCAATACCTTAACATATCCAGATGTTATGAGTATAATTCTGTCTGAGTTTAAGATGGACAAAATCATACCGGCAATCAGCATGACTTATGTGCTTCAGTTAGTTGAAATTGAAGTGTAGTTCAGTGCGTTATGACCAATATAATCCCGTATAGTGATCTTTCTCATACTCATACCAAAAAGATTTTGATTATGTATTGCAATTTCATTTCATTTCAGAAAAGTACAAGAAGATTTTGGTGTGTTTTAGCATAAGTTTGAAAATCAAAAAGATTTTAGGCTTGTTTTGATATAAATTTTCTAAAAGCCAAAAAGATTTTGTTTCTGCTTTGTTTTCGATCTAATCAACACGTGATACAAATCAAATTTTCAAAATCATATCTTGGAGTCTCAAAGAGACGATTTGCGCCGAGATTATTTATGATTGAATACGTTCTTAGTGAAGAAATGTCACAACTTCAAGTCTTCTGAAGCTGATGATAAAGAGAGAAACACACTCTGCATCGTCAAAGTATTCAAGAATCAAGCTACTATCAAGTTGTGGGAGAGTTTTTTCGAAAATGTATTTCTATTGAATGAACAAGATTCTGCAATGAGAGGGAGTTTGATCGAAGATACAGTTTTCTGTGTTGATTAAGATACTACACACATCAAGAGGGAGTTTGTTGATGCATAATCTATGCATCGTGTGAAGTATCTGAACTGGACGATGTGAAGATCAAGACAAAGACAATGATGCTGCCAAACGAACTAGATTCGAACTGCCAGTTCGAATCACTGGCAGTTCGCCTGAGGTTCGGCTGGTTAACTATAAATACATACTTTGTCTTTGTTATTTGTAACGAGTTGAGAGCAAGTAAAATTCTGAGCTTAAGTGTGTGCTTTGAGAGTGTTTCTCTGTGTCTGTTCTTAGTGTTTTGTGATTGTAATTGTTCACTTTGATCAATAAAACAATCAGTTTAAATACATTTCTCTTTCGAAATAACTAGATCGAGTAGCCGATCCGTTGCTCACGAACTTCCACCATGGGGTGATTCAGTGCCTTTCATCAAGAATTAATGTCATGAGTGCAAGAGTTGCTTGACGAAGGATTCATTAGGCCAAGCATTCCACCTTGGGGATGCTCTAGTGCTTTTCATCAAGAAGAAGGACAGAAGCCTGAGGATGTGCACAGACTACAAAGAGTTGAACAAGCTGATGGTGAAGAATAAGTACCTTTTGCCAAGGATCGACGATTTATTTGACCAGCTATAAGGAGTGAGATGGTTCTCCAAGATTGATTTACATTCAAGTTATCATCAACTCAAAGTTAGAGATGAAGATATTCCAAAGACAGATTTTCAAACACGTTATGGTCACTATGAGTCTCTGGTGATGTCGTTGTGGTCGACTAATTCCCCTGCAGTTTCCATGGATCTCATTAATAGGATATATCGACCCATGTTGGATTGATTCGTGGTCGTGTTCAAAGATGACATTCTAATTTACTCCAGGAGAGATATGGACCACGCGATGCATTTAAAGGAGGTGGTAGAGACCTTAAGGAAGGAAAAGTTGTATGTAAAGTTTTGAAGTGCGCATTTTGGCTAAAGGAAGTTCAGTTCCTTGGTCATATGTTAAAACGCCAATGGTGTCCGTGTGGATCCATCCAAGATAAAAATGGTACCGAGCTGGAAGCCACCAAAGACGCCCTCGGAGATTCGTAGCTTCTTGGGTGTAGCAGACTATTACCGTAGCAGCATCCACAACTTCTCAAGGATCGCAATACCACTGACTAAGTTGACCAAGAAATACGGCAGGTATGTATTAAAGGTCTAATCTGGTTTATTAAATAAGTGGCGGTTATTGTTGTACGTGTGCGTGTGTATAAAAATATGACAATTATGGGTGAGTTTCAACACCACTGTTGCATATAAGCTTTAAGTTTATAAGACACGATCACAAACTATTACTATACACTCTGATATACATGTGAACTGTTAGCTGGAAGACATTGAAAACTTAGAACTCACCAGTGTAAGCTGACCTTTAAACATGCATATCAGGTAAGAAAGGAGAGCCCTCTAATGGCAAGGGAAATGTGCAGGTTGGTTAGATGAGATCTATGAAGGCACCTGAATGAAGACTGGCATTTAACTTTTGTTTAGTTAGTTAGTTGTATTTTTTTGCGCTGCTTTTGTAAGACATTGTTTAAGTATGGTAAGAAAGTCTATGTTTCTGCTGCTTGTATGCTCTTTTATCATGTGTTCATGAATAAATGTGACGGGTAAAGCCCCCTTGAGCCAAGTCTAGGATCTAGGCGCCACATTCAGAGGATTCGGTTGATCATGACATGAGATTAAAATTTCAGTACCCTATGAAGATTTAGTATTGATGCTCCTAACCTGCTCCCAAGGATCGGCACTTGGTTCATGCCCTTGCTATATTACGTATACGATAGGTTTGTTGCCATAGTGGGTGTTGTTAGTAGAGGTAATTATCTTTTTTTTTACAAATTTAAAAGTTTTGCCAGGTTGTTCTCATATTATTGACCACTTTACATAGATTATCGGTTTATTAAACTAACTGCCAGAATGAGTTTAAGAGAGGGGGATCTAGGTAGTGAAGTCACCCTCAGGGGAAGAATGATTCCATTACTATGATACTGCTAAAAAGATTAGTTTTTCTCAAAGTCCATCACTCGCTCTCTTTTGAGTAAGGTTAACAAGAAAGTCAAAGCAATCTCCTCAACCTAGAAAGAGAGCTTTGGGATATTCTTTCCCCATTAAGAATCCAAAGGCGAACTAATATGTCTTTTGGGGGAGATGGAGGGGGGGTGTGTGGGGGCTAACCGACTTTGTAGTTTACAAGTCACTAAAATACTTCAAACACTTATCTAAGCCGATAAGAGGATAAATGAAATATAACGAGCCGTACAAGGCGGGTCTTACCAACATTTACATCATATGCAAGAGAATCTATGAATGAATGTTTAACCTAGCATTACCATTCCAAAACCTGGAGTAAATACACCAACACAGGGTATGTACAAAAAGCTTTCCAAGGGCATATGAGATAGTAACGCCAACAAAACATGGTTTAATACAGTTGTTTACAGTTGCATCTCATATAACAACATCAAATGAAACAAAATAAGTCTAAACACCTACTGTAGTATATAAACATAAACACCACCAGTCTACTAACTTTGTTATATTTACCATAATTTGCAGTTTCTTTGAACATACCTACGATTCTTTGAAGGTTTCAGGACTTTGTTCCTTGTATAGCCAGCCCCGTGCATTTACAAACTGGACAACTGTTCTTCTCAACTAGCCATTTTTCAATGCATTCTACATGGTACTCATGGTTGCATTCCAGCATACCGATTTTTTCTTGATCATTATAGTCCATCTAAGAAAACCCAAATCATCATTTCATGGTTAATTATTCAACTAACCAACCCTATAGAGAACCTGGTGATATTTTAAAGTGTATTGAGTTTGAATCAGTTGATAAAAAGTAGACTCTTGTGTCATGAAGTCAATTGCAATGTCTGACTCTACGGATTCTACATAGTTGTTCTGTAAATCTATCACTCTTTCTGTTGAACTTTTAGGCAATTTCTCGTTTTCATGGACCATGAATCCGACAAGTTTTCCTATTTTCCTATTTGGTTGTATTGTGTTTAGTGAAGCTGCCAATATGGGTGGGTCAGTTAATAGTGTAAGGTAATTTGGTGCGAGTCAAAACACGGGTCAGGTTGAACTGTTATCACTTTTTGTTCAGTTCTAAAGACCTTATACAAATAACTAACACATTAATTATGATTACAACCTTGTATATTATGACACTACACTAGTCTAAATATTTAGATAAAACTGATTTAAGAGTTGCATTAGTTAGTAAAATATTTAGTTTCATCTAGGTTGACCCGTTAGAGCTAAAACATAAGAATCAAAAACGTCACCTCCAATATTTAAATTCCTTTTTTATAGAAAAAAAACAATTAGTTAAAGATCAACCAGAAGAACAATTTCATTTATGAGACCATAATAAAATTTAAAGAAATACCTGGCAAATAGTGCAAAGATTAGTATTCTGATCAGCAGATGTTGCGTCTAGCATATTGGAAGAGGTAAATATTCTCATTTTCAGATGACCTAAGATAAAATCTTGAGATAAACCCGAGCCAGCATTCCCAATCTGTTCGCCTAATGCAAGAAGTTCCTGCATAGAATATAAACTTAATTTATGTATGGTGTCGACTAAATAGAATGATCATTATTGATTACCTCATAAGACATGTGATCTATATCCAAGCGCATATCTCTATGTTGATCAATTCTATGACCATAATTAGCAAAATTGAACATTGCAACTTCCTAAATACGTAAAACACACAGATTATTAACATTTAGTTACGTTTCATAAATGTGAGTGAAACTTGCATGAATAAGAAAAGAATATGTTACAGCCTCAGGGAGAGCCCTTAAATGGGGCAAGCCATGATTTCTTGAATTTGATTCGATCACAAGTTCCTGATCATGAGGCTGATAAACTCGAAACCCTGTCGGTGGCGTGGGTTGCACAAACCTAGGCATAGGTTGCAGTTGTGGCATAGGTGGCAGTGGTTGATGCATATAAGTGACCGGATTTCCATTGGTGTACCCTGAAATTAAAAGATATAAAATAGATATTATGGAGCTGTATATTACAACATATCTTAAATTTTAAAGAAAACATAAGGAAATGTCTACTTTTCTCCTACATACATTAGCATCTTTATGTTTAAACCTTATCCTTAAATTTTAATTGATAAGAATAAGAAAATGGTAAATTACCAATTCATTATACATATATGTGGTTTTTAAGGATAAGGAATGAGATGTCGAGTTTCTTTTAAAAGTCTTTAAATTTTATAAATAAATGTGTTTTTATGGATAAATTATAAGGATAAAGATAAGGAAGCTATTGTGAATGAGGAAAATAATTAGATAATTAATTGATTATTAATTACCTTGCATATAAGGCATTCCAGGAAAATTGGGAAAAAAATGTTGGTCCAACCAAGGGGCAGGCACCGGCACCACCTGAACAGGTTGCCCTAGAGCATCGTGGCTCATAGGGATGAACTGTAAGCCAATGTTAAGATCAACAGCACCAGTGGTTTGGTTCAGCACCACGGGGATAACATTGAACCCAATGTACTCAGGAACCACAAAAGGAGCCGAGCCAGGTGTAGGATAGGAGTACTGAAAGTTAACATGAAACCCTTCAGTGATCTTTCCTTTAAATTCATCATCGGGTCCATTTGTAACCTGGTGGCCAGGGAAGGGTAACTGATTATGTGGCACAAATGGAACCACTCGTGGAGCCGCCATGAATGTGATCCTAGTTGACAGCGGTCCATGACCACTATAAGGCTCGGGGTGAAGATAGGCATGTTCTATTTCAGTATCCATCATTGGACCGGTGTAAACCATGTTCCGTTGCCTCATTTCAGACGATAAGTTGCTAATAAAACCTGAAACAATAATACAAATAGCATGACCCATAATGCAACACATATACATACATATTGATCACGCATTCGAATCCTATGTAATCAAAGATAAATTAAACATTAATTAGTGAAGACTATCAATTCAGAATGAAATTCATGTGGATATTTATTTAGAATGTATTTCAATAGTTTTAAATTTTCGGTGTAAAGAAACAAATGTGCAACATTTTTTCTGAAGAAATGGAAACTATCATGAAAATGCCAGATGAACAAAGACAGATTGAACATAAATAAAGTAAAAGAAAGAAAAAAAACATACTTATTTTATTTGCATTTCGTGTCTTAATCGAGAAGAAGAGCTGGAATTAACGAATAATCTAACATCACACCCAAATTTTGACACATCCCAGAAATTTTAAACCATAATCTTAGAATATGAACCATCGAAATGAGCAAAAATGAAGACGAATTGCCTCAAAAACAAACTTAAATCATCAAAAACTCGATACCTTCTTATCATCAATGGACACCAGAACTTGAATTGAGTTGATTTGTGCCCCTTCAACCGAAAAGCCCTAATGTTGTGTTACAAAAAAGAAAAAACGATGATCAACGAACCGAACAATAATAATCAAACGAAATAGCACTACACTTCAATCAATAACGACGCATGTATTCGCTAAACACTGGCAATTTCATCGCTCCCGTTTGATATACTACAAAATTTCAAATTCTCAAATGCCCATTAAACAACAATCGATTTAAATCAAGAAAAAAAGAAGAAGAAGAAGAACACACCTAATGAGGGTTGATTGTGGGGTTGAAGAGGGATAATGGATCTGAATTTTTTCCCTCAGGAGGACAGGAATTTGATAAAATGAAACCCAAAAAAAACGCATGTTTTACCGTTAAATGTAATTTTGTTTTGTTATCAAAATTTCCAAATACATAAATGTGATTTATTACCACCACCAGAGATCCAACTTATCCCCAAAACACACACATATATATATATATATATATATATATATATATATATATATATATATATATATGTAAAAGGTCATTGTAGACCCCTTAAAAAGTGTAGACCCCGTAGACCCCTTTATTGTTCTATAAAACTTACTAAAATTATAAAACTCATTGTTGTTGAATTTGGTCTTTATTTTTTTATATTTTTTTTTGTCATATTTCTATCTTTATATTTTAATTTAGGGTTTATTTCTTATGTCTTTTAGTTTTTTCTTTATTTTTTATTTTATTAATTTGAAATTATAATTTTTAGTGAGTTTTATAGAACGTTGATTTTTTTAAGTTGCAAGTGAGTTTTAATCTAAAGAGTGAGTTTTATAATTTGTAATGAGTTTTATAATTTTCAATGAGTTTTAAAGAACATCAATTTTTAAAGTTGTAGTGAGTTTTAAACACAACAGTGAGTTTTAAAACTCAGCAATGAGTTTTATAATTTCTAGTGAGTTTTATAGAATAATATACTTTTTTCAACAACAATTATATTTCATTGTCTCCAACAACTTTCTAGGTTTTCTTTTTTATTTTTAAAAACTTATCGCATAAAAATATCAAACCAACAACAATGAATTTTATAATTTTTAGTGAGTTTTATAGAACAATATAGGGGGGTCTACGGGGTCTACACTTTTTAAGGGGTCTACAATGAACCTCACCCTATATATATATATATATATATATATATATATATATATATATATAGGGAGAGGATCATTTGAGAACCAATTGGGTTTGAGAACTTTTGAGAACCATTCTGAGCCACAAGTTATATATAGGGAAATCCACCCCCCCCCCCCATGAATTTGAATGCTTCCCCCTGAAAATTAGTGGCTCATAATGGTTCTCAAAAGTTTTCAAAGAAAAAAGTTCTCATTTGAACCTAACCCTATATATATATATATATATATATATATATATATATATAGGGTTAGGTT